>NCQT01084378.1:0-10647 GCA_002740465.1 Stenocereus thurberi | reverse complement strand
AACTTGAGTGCGATTCTACACAAATGGTCGGACCAGTGTGCTAGGTTTGTGTGGCTTGAATTTATATTTTTTCCTCTTCTTTTTATTTTGAGCAAAAAATAAATCAAACTATAACAAGACCGGCTGCCTAGCGCAAAAAGCTGGATAGCGATCCTGATTTGAGATCTTGGTTAGGATCTTAGGCCAAAACTGAGTCTAGTTTTCTAGTTAGGCTCCCAATTATAGCATCTAACTGGCCAGGAGGCTGGACTACAGTCTTGATCCAAGAACCTTGGCCAGGACAAGGTTCAATCTTCTAGTCAAAACAACATTGTTGCTATGGTCCTGAGGCGAAATTTTCATCCTATTATGCCTGATTTGAAGAATATTTAACTGAAAATGAAAGAATTAATTAACAAAGTCACCAATGAGTTTATAGGAAAACTTACAAACCAAGCCCGTTCTTTAAAACGAATCATAAATTGAAAGGGACATCGAAAGAGACAACTACTTCATTTTAAAGAGGGGAGTGGGGACCATCAAACTCCATAGGCTCAAACCTATGATCAAGATTTAGAAGACAAATATTTGATGTTGTAAGGGAATGCATCACAACATTGCGAATCATTAGGGATGGCATGTACCAATCAAAACAGGAAATCAAAATTAATTATACTTACAATAACAAGCATACAGCATATTAGCATCAATCAAATTAGATAATAAAGATTGAAAGTATGATGTTAGTCTAGAGAAGATCAAAGAAACACATCAAATAATTACAGCGGGTTAGGATTGAACTAATTAAAATTACGTCTTTACTTCAACATGGAACTGAATAAAACAAAAGAATGGAAAAGAGACAGAGGAGGGATAGTTAAGGTCGTACTTTCAGGATGACTACTTGATCTACTTGGGAACTTAGTAAAGCAAGATCTTTTTAAAAGTTAACCCATTTCTCACACCTAATGTCTCTCAGTATTCTCAATATGCGGTGTCTTTCTCTCAAGATTTTTCATTATGATTAAGCTAACCCTAGGTGCAAGCTCCCTTTTATAACGCCTAAGAAGATAAGATGAGCTTATTAAAAAAATAAAAAAGAGAGACCAAGTTATATTTTAATGTAGTTAATCCAATCAACTACACCTTTTCAACTAAAACTCTACCGATTGAGACATGTTTTGAATGCAATGGAACAAAGAACCCGTCAGGTTCCTTGCTAGCTGCAGCAAGCATATCCCATTGCAGTAGTAAGATCCTTAATGGGATAATATGGAATCCTGCTCGATGGTCTGTGCTTGAGGATTATGATCCTTATTTAACCCAGGGGACAGCTTGCACATAGCTCCGCTATCTGACTGAGGACCACTCGAATTAAGTTCAGATGATAACATCTGCCTTTGGAGAAGCACCCGATCTTTGCAACTCAACTAGCCATCGACAAGTCGCTTTGTACTTTGATGGGCATTAACTGAAAAGCTTATTGGCTAGATTTGTCTATAAGATGAACCAGGTTTAGTCGACTTCCACTATCCCACACCATGGAAGTCGATATCGCCTTAAATTGTCACTAGACCTTATCCTCTCTACCCCCACCCAATGTTAAAAGAACCAACCTAGTAATCAAACCGGTCAAAGGAGTAGGTCGATGGGTTAACCGGTTGGACCATTAGGACCGGAGTTTGATCGGTTGACCCGATTTACCGTCAAACCGGGTTGGATTAGAATGATCTAGTAAAAGTTATTTTTTTCATATTTTCAAGAGAAATACTTTCTTAATCTAAATATCAATAGAAGTATATTACTGTTTTCTTCATAAATAGTCGTCCATAATAAGAGTTGTAGTGCTTTTTTAATTTAAAAAAATAAAAAGGTAGTGTAAATGCTACTACTGAGTCAATCAATTGACTTAAGAATAAAACAAAAAAAACCCAAATAAAAGCCACCCATTAAGGCCCATTTAGCAAGAAAGCCTCTGACAAAAAATATAAAAAAGTACTATAAATGAGAGTAAAAGGGGGCCTTGAGTGAATTTTCTAACCTAAGTCCTAGGGTTTCTTGAAGCTTCCTGCAAGTCTGTATACTTCCACGCCCACAGCAAAAAAAAACAAGGTGGTTCCATACTTCCATTGCATCCACTAATTCCATCCTCCTCCATTGCAAGTGTGTATACCTCCCTGTAATTTCCCGCTCGTCTCCTTTTAAGTCTTTGTTTCTTCATCTCCCAGATCTTATCTTTTGCTCTGCCATGAAATCCTCAGATGACGGGAAAGAATCCATCCATGAAGGGCACTAGCTGTGTGAAGATTTCTGTTTTTTGCCTTTAAAAAAACATTTACCCGCGCATCAATAGCAAGATCCAGGTCAAAACACGACCCAGCCGGGTCAAACGTCCAGCGGGCCAACATGCATGTCCGGACCGGATTACCTTCCGGCTCCGGGTCCAACCAGTTGAACCGACCGGTCCGGTCCGGTTCCTGCAACATTGCCCCCACCTCTCAAAAAAACCAGAAAAAAGCAAAAGGTGTGTTTTGGAGGCGGTAGGGGTGTTCATTATTGCGGTCTGAAACTGGACTGAACTGAAGATCGGTGAAAACCGAACCGAACCGGTCCGGACCGAGTAAATTCATTCCGATCCACGGTCCATGAATTTTTCTTACTTCGGTCCGGTCTGCTCCGGTCCATTGGTCCGGATCGAGGACCGAATAAAAAAAATTATGGAGTATCAAGTTGGTCATCAAAGTTTTAATCTCAAATAAACTTTTAATTTTTTTAATACAACTAAACGACCCCAAAATCCTCCTTCTAGATATTTTAACTTAGTTTAAGTTGCTTAATTATAAAAATTGAAAACTTGAAATCCTTAATCAATTTGATTTGTTCGGTTCGGTCCGATCTCGATCCGGTCTAAGTTTTATTCGTTCCCATTCATGGTCCATGTTCCTCTTCTTATTCAGTCCTCGATCCAATCCGGTCCGGTCCCGGTTTGGACCGATGAACACCCCTAGGGGGCCGAGGTTCACTTAACCAGGGATTTAAAACGCAGAGGCGGGCGCATTTGCGGTTTCGGTCATATTGGCACGGGATCATTTGAATGCGCTGGTCGCGAAACGGATCGCGTCCTTCGCGGCGTGAAAAGGTTCACATAGATTAATTTGTCATCTGTATTTGTATTTTAGTGCCACAATTCGCTAAGTAATATTGTTTTGTAGCATAGTTCTTATTTAAGTAGATTAGATTGGATCAATTTTGACAATATTCAAACAAAATAAGTAAGAAAAGCTTTGACGCAAATTGTAACGTTATAGAATAGTAAAAATGATGCAACATTGCAATAGTTTATTTGAACCAAACAAAGGAGCAGACAAAAGATACAACATGGTAGCAAACATGCTTTATTTCATACAATGACAACATAAAACTCCACAACTGAAATACAAATAATCACCACCAGAACGAACGGCGAGCAGACTCTTGATAATTAGTTTCCTCATTTTGATCTTTCGTATAGCCTCTATCTGTCCCTTGTTGTTGGAAAAAGTATGATGACGTTGCGTCCACTAAAAATTGACCACTTGAACTTGAATCTCCACCATGAATTGTGGGACGGTAATAATGATGGTCGCCGTAATTAATAGTCCCATGGTTGAAGGCCTGAAAATTGTCATGAGTTTGGCTGCTTGGATTGGATTGAGTAAGATGTGGTTCACTACCAGGATAAGAGGGGTAGGATTGGTCAGACGATGTACTCCAATCTGCATTTGTTTGATTATATCCATAGTTATATGGACCACTATCGTAACTGTCAGAACCACATGACCAATTACAGTAAGCAGGCCCTGTAGAAGTGGAAGGCATTTGTTGTTCATCTGGACACCTATGCGTGACCTGGTTGTCATAATTAGGCGAAGCTTTGCTTGCTTTATCTTTGGCCTTTCTGAGGCGACGATAAGTACGTGCAATTGTCTCTTCTTCATACTCTTCACCTCTTCTACTATTATGATCAGACATAGTAAGGTTAACATCTCTTGAAGACGGTCTAGAGGATTGAGAAGTACCAATATCATTGGCACCTCGATTGCCTCCATTCCCTCCATCTCCACTTCCATCAGCAGTGCTTGGAGGACTTAAATCGCCTCTACACCCACTATTGTGGGTACTTTGAGATTGTTGATCTACACTGTAACGAAATAGAGGAGAGACGCCCAATTGTCAATCTTCATCATCGTCAATGTTCATAATATCATCCTCATCTTAGTCATCCACATCCAACTAGTGCAAATCATCACCTTCAAAAACTGGTCGCTCCTTTTCTAACAACCACAGATTTATTGGATTACTATCGTCGAAGATGTTGTCGAGATCAATAGGAGTGAAAGAATCAGTGAGTTGCTCTTGACTTCTTTGTCCTATACTTTGCAGTTTCAACTTCTAATTATAACGGAGGTAGACAATTGGATTGAGCTTTTTGTAAGTCAATCTATTTCGTGTCTTGGTATGCACTTGACTAAACATACTTCAATTTCTCTCACAACGAGATGCAGAAGTTGCTTGACTTAAAACTCGAACTGCAATGCATTGGAGTTCAAGCGCACAACTGCCATGAGTTATCCACCATTCAATTGCATTACACAAATTACAAAAATAAGTTACGTTTTTCAAGTCCCTTATATGCAATATAAGTACGATTGTGTTTCAGTATGTAACCACCTGGCATTGTGTTCTTCACTGCCCTTTGAGCTAAAGGTGTTCCAAAAGTGTCATGACCTTTCCTATATAAGAAAAGCTTATTCATTGCTGTTATTTGTGTTTCAATATTTGGCTCCAACCTTATTATCACTCTTTGTACTCTGGCCCTTATCGCTGCTTCATTGGGGGCTTGTTGATGTTCTCAATACATGTATTCAGGATTGAAATAATATCCTGAAAAAAGGCAACACACATTAACGAAGGCTATAAACAATCCATATGTAATGTAATAATTAGTTAATCACTAATAAAGAAAATTTGAATAATTGAAAAAGAATGACAATTTAGTTTTACCAGCAGCATGTAGATCGGAGTGTAACTGAAAGTTCCATCTCCTGTCGATGATGTTCCAATACCTTTGATAATATCTGCAATTGTCCTTTATAACATACTTAGCCCGAACCATGGCTTCATATATATAGCCCATCGTAGGCTCATCATCTCCATCAACAAGTCTCAAAATCCTTACCAAAGGTTCATGCACTTTGAGAACGCCATCTACATTTCTCCAAAATTTCAAAGCTTCAGGGGTGGATGATAGAATAAGTTCACGCACTTCTTTGGCATGTGCATTGTTCGCTTTTCCCCATCTAGAGTTCTGCCACTCAAATGATTCTCACATATCTCTTAGAGCAGTTTTATGTTTAACTACACTCTCCAAAGATACGAAATTGGTGGCAAACCGCATTATGCCAACTCTAGTCATATCTCGACCATTGGTGAACTTCTTCATATAATTCACAGCCAATCATACTTGTATATATAGTTGGAAATCTTCCTCGTAGTCTCTATAACTTTACCTATGTTCGTCTTCCCAGCAAGGTCCTCCAAAATAAGATCCAAGCAATGAGTTGCACACGGCATCCAGTACAGGGTGGGATACTCATCCATTAATCTCATCCCCGCAGCCTTCGTTGCGGATGCATTGTCCGTCACTATTTGCACGACTTTCTCTGCACCAACCTTTTCAACAACTTTCTTCATTAGCTTCAAGTAGGAATCAGCATCTTCGCATGTGACATGTGATACATCAACTGATTTGTGATAAAAAGTGATGCCATTCGAGTAGATGAGAAAATTGATTATGTTGTACCTGGTCATGCTCGACCAGCCGTCACACATAATAGTGACCCCTCTTTCCTACCACATGTTGGCAAATCTTGATATCCATTGCTTTATCTCCTAGCAGTCCTCTGGTAGATATATTTCTACAAGTTCATAAGAATTCAGAGCCCTTACTTCCCGACCAACTTCACGAATAGTGTCAAGCAGTGAATTGGTATATATCAAATCAACAACTGTGAATGGTTGGTTGTTATCAATTACCCAACTTCCAAATGCCTTGATCAACTTCTTCTTTGCGGTTTTCATCCAACCAGCCTTCACTTTTGATTGTTTGGTTCTGGTTCAACCTTTTTCAAGATCAATTTCCACTGCCTTCAGTCTCTCCGTAGGGGTTGACAGAGGTGTAAATGTCATAACCCCTTTTCCAGAACCTCCTTCCTGCACTGTAGCAGATCGACGCATTGGGGCTTGAGTCACTTGATTGCTTCCTCCTTCATCGTAAAACCTACCTACTTGCTTTAAACACTTGTTGGTCATGATGGAGTTTGTATTGTTGTAGACTTTGGTATCTAGGAAATGCTAGCTGATCGTCATCCTCATCATCGTCTTCATCAACATCAATTCGGTTAATTGATCTTACGATTTCTTGTTCCAAGTCTCTAGTCCTTCTAACCTTGTTTTTCTTTTTCTCCTTAAACTCTTGCAGTAACTTATTCATGTCTCTTTTAACCTCAGTAGATACTTCAAAACAAGGTGCAACATCACCCGTCTTGTACGCTAAGTGTTGCTTGAAACGTATGATCCTACCTTTTATTATCTTACCACAAACTTTGCACTGCACTTGCTTTTTATTACCATCCACTGCAGTACCAAAATGCCATCCCACGTCTTTAGTTGATCGACTACTGTGCCCGGACATTTTACAGGACCTATATAAAATATAGGGAAAACAAATATAACAATAACTTCATCAACATGAAGGTAGCATGATCGTAAATAATGTACAAATATAATAATTTGATTTTACACTTACATAAAAATGCCATTATTAACATATAGTGAAGCACAACTTTCCTACTTAAGAGAAGGGTAATATGATCATAAATAATATAAAGGTAACATAATTAACATTTTTTTTTTTACAATGGTAAACGGAGCCACCCACTGGACTCCCTATCGCAGGGAAGAGCCAGTGGGCCTAACAGGCCCAAGGGGAGAGGAACAGCTGCCAGGCCTAAGGCCCAGAACCACCCCTCTATTTCCCAAATAAATGGGAGCAAGAGTTCCCTTCCCCATAATCGAACCCGGGCAAGGGGATGGTGGAAGGCAACCATACCAACTGAGCTATTGCTTGGCCGGTAGGTAACATAATTAACATAAAACATAATAACGATAACATATTTAACATAAATAACATATATATATTTAACATAATAATTAATATAAACATAACCAAAAATTCACATAATTAACATAATTAACATAAAATATAATAACGATAACATATTTATCATAAATAGCATACATATATTTAGCATAATAATTAATATAAACATAACCAAGAATTCACATAATTAACATAATCAACATAAGACATAATAACAATAACATATTTAACATAAACAACATACATATATTTAACATAACAATTAATATAAACATAACCACAAATTCACATAATTAACATGAGTAACATAAAAATGTCATAATTAACAAAAAGAATTCTTGACAACAATTATATAAACATAACCATAAATATTTCATTTTTTTTATTTAAGTATTTTAGATTCTACAACACTCTCCGTCTTCAGCCTCACTAGGGACTGCCCTCACTCCTTCGACCTTCAACAGGCCGCTCCTCACCCTCCGTTTCACCGTTCACAGCTTCGACTACCGGTGGCCTCCTCCCCTCTCCCTCTCCCTCTCCCTCTTGCGTCTATGGTCTACCCCTTCACCGGCGCTGCTCACCCTCTGTCTTCACTCGTCACTCCTCTTCCTCCTTCGACTGCCGGTGGCCTCCTCCCCTCTCGCTCTTCCGCCTAACCTTTCACCTGCACCGTCTGGTCAGTATCAACCGACCAATTTTCTCCTAAGCCACCCACCACTTCACCCTACCGCCAACCCACATCGGCTTCGACAGCCGTTCCATGGTGATACTTCTAACTTGGATGCTGCAAAAACAGGGAAATAGCGTAAATAAGGTGTGTGTTTCTTCCATGGCTGATGGTTGATAGCTTGACACTATTAATTTTCCTTACTACCTTGCCAGATCTGAATTCTTCGTCTGTTTTTCTTCCCATTTGTGACACAAACGGTGAATTTATAATGGCCGTGTCTATTGATGTATTATTTTCGCCACTCATCTCCATCTTTGCCTTCTACGTTTGTCTAGAGAACAATTTCCTGCCTAAAAATCTATGCTTCAGATTGTGTATTTGTTAGTGGTATACTCCCGTCATTTTGGTCCATCTTTGTCCTTTTTGGCCGAGCCCGTGACCCATTACGGCACAGAAACACGGCCATTCCACGGTGGCACGCTTGTCACACCGACTATTCAGAGGTTTTCGGTTCGTCCAAGTTCAATTCCGGTTCACAACTGCCGTTCCGGGACAAAACGGCCGAGTTTTAAATCCCTGCACGTAACTACTAAAGGACCCGTATCATTCGAACAGCATCCACTCAACGTACAAAACTGAACGGAACAATTGGCAATAGTCAGGCAATATAAGAAATGCTGTGGCAATTTCACATTCAGAAGGCATCAAAATATAATACATCGCATCTGTTCTCTAATATCAAGATGGGACATCAACTAACCTCGCACCTCAATTGATCGAAAAAACAAAGCTAACCTCAAATAATAACATCAGAAAACGTCAAAGCATTTAAAAATACTTTAAGTGAACGTTACAGTTTGCATCTATATACCTGCCCTTAAATACGAGTGTTACACAACCACCCCCTCCCCCCCTTTTCTTTGACAAGTTGTGCATCTATTTTGATCGGTACAATCAGAAGGGTGAATCATATGTTAACAAGCCAACTTATGGCAATTCCATTCCGCAGAAGGGTGGACTATTCCCAAGTCAGCTTCCACAAAACATTACCAGATGAAAAAGCACTTTCAGGTAGTGCTACGATGGGAGATGGAATCTCAACTTCGGTGAGTCCTCTTTGGAAAAGAATCAGCAGAGAATGACCATCAGAATCCAGTGACTACTTCCTTCGCTTATACCTGCAACAAAGTTGGAAAGACTAAGCAGATTTCACAGCAATAGTCTAAAATCTTAATCAGGGTAAAAGACTCACGCTGAAGGAATAGAACTTTCCAAAGACTAAATGTCAGTGACTTCCCAAAGTAGAAGCTCTATTTCATTAGATGCTTTAGACTAACCAACTTACACCTCAAAACTAAGGGTTAAGACTTAAGATAATATTTATTAATTCAAACTCACTGCAACATCTATTCAATAAGGCAAAGAAAAAAGATAAGCAGAATGCACAGCACTGAAGCAAGCAAACAAACCAAATCTTTTCCCTTTTTCCTGGAACACAGAGAAATGAGAGAGGAACAAACTCTAAGAACAAGGCAGCAACCTGTGAGCCTGTCTAGTATGGATGTCTCGGGCTGCCAAAAGTCTCATGCTTATGATACTGGGACCATGAGCCGCACATCACAAGCTGTACTTGGCGGGCAACTTCTAGCTCTCTCGGTTGAGCACGCCGGCTTTTGGTGTATTTGGAATACTTAACAGACTAACCTGTTCTAGGATCACGGTATCAACTCCATGCATTCGATGTTTGGGACAAACCTGGCCAAACTAACTTGTATAAGGCTGGCCCACCAAATAAGAACGGGTTTTCAATATTTTATCCTTAAATATGATTAATTAAATAAATAATAAATAGATAAATATTATCTGTTCATATACGATACAAGTCTATAGATCGTGCGAAAATAAGGTCTAGGGATAGATATACAGGTGTTCCCGCACCCCAGTACACCGAGGTAGATCCCATTTAACCCACCAAAAAAAAAAGAACAAATTTCTATGAGTTTAGCAACGTTTTCCAAACAAAGTGGAAGGAAATAGGAGTGTTAGGCATAGAGAAGAACGTCAAAAGGTGTCCACGACACATGAGATATTACCATTTACCAGAACCTAACAGAAAAATAAGAGCATTAGTTGTTTAGAACAAATTAACTATGGGAAGGAAAGTTTTTAGATAAGAGTTGATGACTTGTCCACAATAAGAAATGCAGCACCCTTGTGAATGGCAGTTTGACATAAATTAGTCACCACCGAAAAGAAGAAGTACTGCACAAAGATCTAAATGTTTGCAGAAAGGCCGTGAAAGAAGAAATAAGTACTGTACAGAGATCTAAATGTTTGCAAAAAAGGAGTATACTCTAATCTATCCTATATCATAATAAAACACAATCTGTAAAACCTCTTCATCTAATAAAACATTGCAAACTGCAAAATACTGAGAAAAGATATGTCATACCTTAATAAACAAGCACCTTTTTAAGCTTTTTTTTAATAACTATTTTAGTCAAACCTAATGCTAACCAACAAATAGTCCACATCGTTAACTTTGTTATTAATACATAACATGATCTTTTATTTTTATCTTTGGTTACTATATCCTACAAACTGATTTAGACTAATCATGATATACATTTGCATGAAGTATTTTTCTACTACATTCGCAATAACAATAATCTTGTTTTAATGCCCACAGGATTTAACATTTAACAATTTTAATTTGCAAGTGTCTACTACAATTAACACCGCAAAATTTTTCAAGGGCATCACATGGGCTGCAAAGAGAACTAGTATCATATAAGAA
>NCQT01084354.1:14566-29406 GCA_002740465.1 Stenocereus thurberi | reverse complement strand
AAACAGAGAGAGTTCAAAATAAAATAGGGTTATGCAAAACTAAGGGAACTTTGAAGGTGAGAGAAATGGGTTGCTCAATAATTTATAACAAGATACCAAAAAAATAAATAAATAACAAACTTACCTTATTCTCCCCTGCTTCAATGGCCTTCTTCAGAAGTGGAGAAGAAAAGAGAGCTTTGAAGATGAGAGAAACGGGAAATTAGGGGAGGAGGGAGATTGGAGGTATTTAACTCAAACATTTTACCATTATACTTCAACCCTTTCACGAAGGGTATAATTGAAACATTACATTAAAATTTCAATTCCTACCAAAAACTTATCGACACTTACACATTTTCACCGGAAAGTACCCTCTTGATAATTATGTGATAATACTGTGCAC
This sequence comes from Stenocereus thurberi, assembly GCA_002740465.1. NCBI lineage: Eukaryota > Viridiplantae > Streptophyta > Magnoliopsida > Caryophyllales > Cactaceae > Stenocereus > Stenocereus thurberi. Next base: position 29,021 of record NCQT01084354.1, on the reverse strand, counting down.
CTTAGAATACATTCTAATAACATGATCTTCTAAAAATTATTTTCATAGAAAGTAGGGTATCTTAGCGCAGTTTTTTGTATGCAATATAGTGATCTTTCTTTCTTTTCCTTAGTCCTTGAAATGTAAATGCCACTATGTTTATACCATCACGTACATAGTTAGGTTACATTTCGTGCAACTATGAATACTGGATTATCAAATGGAAAATTTTGGACTTTATGTTGCTAATGTAGGATTATCCTCATTTCAAATCATAACTTCTGATATTAATTTCTATTCCTATTAGAAAAAGGTTTGCCGAAAACTTGGGACTAAAAATCATATGAACCTCCTAGACACAAAAGATTATAAACGCTCATCCTTATAATTTAGAGCATAGATTGGATTCAGGGGATTCATCACTGCAGAAAGCTTAGTACAGAAGTTCTTGTACACAGTTCCAAGCCAAATAAAATCAGAGGAAATTAAAAGGTTGCTAAATCTGTTTGAACGTCTTTAAGCAGAAGTGTTGTCTCTTTATCCTCGACCAAATGCATTGAGGGGCATAAACTATAGAGCGCTTGATGGTTATGGACGATACATCATAAGACACCAGCAAGACCGTAGCATGCCTTATTTCAATAATAAGGTTGCCAACCTATAACCTATTACAGTGTGTTTCACATGTCAATTCCATATAATGACCATCATGCATGTGCAATGTAGTGCAAACAAACTGCCACAAGTAACTTCAACTCTGAACCCCCTCGCCCCTGGGGCGCAGACAAAAAGGGAAAAACAAAGAAAACCCACCACCAACCCCTCTTTCCCCCCTACACCAATTGAGCAGACACGAGGAATGAAGGGGGGGTAAAAGTATATAGCCAACTACATTACCTGGACTTGACTAAGAGTGTACTACACATATACCTGTCTGAACGTTAGGTCGGAGCAATCTATTCAAATATTGCATGTCTTAGTCTACAATAACTTGCATAAGGGTCAGTCGATGTTCATAGATTTGTTTCCACATTTGACAAAGCCACAAAGATATCCTATTTAGCATATATAGCACAAACCAACAATTGGGGGGCAAAAGGCCTCTATAAAATCAGGCTCTATTAGGGACACTAAGTCACTGACCATACAAGTTTGGCTCATATGCAAGTTCTTAAATCATAGTATTGCATCTAGAAGTGGCCCTCTCAAATGTCTCCCTACAATGTCATTTTAATTCTTTTGTTTTGAAATAGTAGTCCATCAACAATTTCCAGCATTGAAGGAGAACAACATCTCCACAATTCAAATATGAGGTTAACGTTATGCCATTTGGCGCTGACATTGTAACCAAGGTGGGAGTCTGTAGAATCTCAAGAACTTAGGGGAGAATTTCAGAGAGAGAAATAATGGGGAGTCTTGTGCGTATTTCTAAAATGAAAAAAATGATGATTTACAGATGACATCCCCCTTATATACTGTAAGAAAAATGTATCGAAATCAATGGTAGAGAAATAAGAGAAAGAGGTCGTGCAAAACCACTGCATTGAAAGCGATTTTGGCTCGACTTATGTGCAAATCAAAGCAGTCGATCGCTCCCCAAGGTTTACACAACTAGCTTCTGAACGCATGCACTCATGGCCAGAAACTTAGAATACACAAGACTGCAGTTGCCCAGAGTAGTATAAGAGAGAATAGCGGAGGACGAAAAAAGAAGAGGAAGACTATTTTGGCGTGTATTGTAGGAGCATAAGAGCTTGGTATTTATAGTAGAAAAATAGCTATTGAAGGGTGAGAAAAATCTGNNAACTGAAGGGATTCTATGGCTAGATATTAGGAATTGATTGCACACTAGCCGCTAAAATTGTTGACTATTACGCAGCCAATGGATAAAAATAAAAGAATTTTCCACTAAAAATTTAGCAGACAAGGCCCACAGCCCATAGGATCACAACATGGTTGCATTGTGCTCGGCTCCTGTACATGTGACTAGTCATTAACCCTCACCCCATAACACTAACAAAACCAAACCCAAAGGAATTCAACAAGTTTAAGGAAAAGGGAGTAATAGAAACCCAAAAGAGGCTTTTAATCCTCCTATGTGGGACAAGGAGTATGTATGAAAAAGGGAGTTAGTTCTTACCATTATTTCCAACAATCCCCATTAATGGCATATAAACTAACGAAGAAAGAATTTGGGCAAAAGAGCAGTTAGATACTTCAGCATCAATATCTTTCGATTAAACTGATACGTAGGGAATTAGGGTAATAAGCAAGTCTATCACGTGAACGAATCTTGAATTTAATAGATCCTTGTTAAGACCCCCCTACAACACATCACCTCTTATAGTCACTGCGTATTCCACGATAACTAACTTGCACCTTTTAAGGCCATGCGTAAACCTTGGGCCTCATAAGTGCTCTAAAGAGACAATTTATAGTCTCTCATAGAAGGTAACCATGCCTTCACACTTATAAAGGCAATTCCATGAAGTCCATCTTAATGTGGACTACCACAATCATGGATATGGAGTTATTAAGAGTAGGATTTTGTTCAACCTCACACATATCAAGCGGTGAATCCATCACGTGGCACCATCCCCTACGGGCTATAGATATATTAAGAGCATAAGAGCTCAACCTTGCATAAGTACTATTGTATGCCATAAGGATGGATATGTAGTGCATATTTAGACCAATATAGCTTCATTTGACCACAAGTGGATATCCACCATATTACCTCACTTCATGGGCTTTAGTCCCACCCCCTCGACATCTCAAGAACGCTTTTCCCGATTAAGTCCTTGGTCAGTGGATCCGGTAAAATTTCTTTTAGATCTCACATATTTCAAGGAGATGACACCATGTTTTAGCATCTGTTCCATAGAAATATCTCTAATACAAATTTGTCTCTTTTTTTCCATTATACATCTATTGTATGCAACTCTGGTTGCTGCCTGTGAGTCACAATGAAGGGAAATAGCCATAGGCTCCCTCCCCCATAGTGGCATATCTACTAGTAGATTTTTCAGCCATTCTGCTTCTTGACCTATCAACTCAAGAGCAATGAATTAAGGTTCCATTGTAGAGCAAGCTATAAAAGTTTGCTTGGCAAACTTCTACAAAATAGCTCCTCCACCTAAAGTAAACACATAACCATTAGTAGAACTAAGTTCGTCATTATCAGAAACCCAGTTTGCATCACAAAATCCTTTTAACACAGTAAGAAGCTTATTAAAATGCAAATACCAGTTTGTAGTACCTCCTAGGTATGTAAGTAATCAAAATAATGCATCATAATGCTGTTTAGTAGGGTTATGAATATAAGGACTTAACCTACCAACAGCATAAACAATGTTGGGTCAAGTATAGTTCATAAGAAACATTACACTTCCTGTGATGTTAACATACTAAGTTTGTGTACTAAACCCCTTATTTTTGTTAAGGTGCATGCTAGGATCATAAGGAGTTCTCACATGAGTCACATCAAAACAGTTAAATTTCTTTAACATTTTCTTAATATAATGCGGATGATACAAAGAAAAACTATCATTTGTCTTTAAAATTTTGAAACCCAATATGACATCTGCCTTCCACATGTCTTTCATTTCAACACTAGAAGACAACAACTTTTTAATCTCATTAACAATATGCACATTAGTACTAAAGATCAACATGTCATCAACATAACAATTCATGATTCTGAGGTACACTGATTCTATGAAAATAATTTTTAGGGGTCAACTTTTTTAGAATATATTCCCAAGTACCTACTATTTTAGGTGAACTATTAACAGGGTCGATATTTTAAGCAATAGTTATTGGCCGAAGGTTTTCTCTACAACTGAGTCACTGAACTTTCTGAATTTGCTATTTTTGCCCAAAATGAGATTTTAAGTGCAAATACTCAACTTTTTGAGACTTTTTAATAAAACTAAGCTTATATTTTTGTTTAGACTTCTTATAATGACTTTACTGATATTAGTTATCACAATATACAATTCATATCATAAATATTATATTTTCTATGATTAACGGCCCACCATGCTTATCAAAATAATTAAAGCTTAATTAGAGAGTTTCGACCGTTACCTGAACGTAGCCAGTGCTAGACTCTGATGTTTCCATAGCTTCTAGTTTACAGAGATTGCTAATCTCAACCCTACCTTCCTTAGATTAGGCACAACACAGATCCGTTTCGCTTCCTACCTCGGACCGTAGTCACTAATCAAGTTTTATATATTTTTAAAGAATAATGTGACTTTAATCAAGAAATTATAGTATTTAAGACATAAGGTTCAATTAAATAACGTTCCTTACTGGAAAACTTCTTTTATTAAAAGTTAGAAAGTGGAAATATTTCAATGGAAAGCTTGAAGAGGGACTTTAAGTTAAGGTCATTAGAGATGCTTACTCATATAGAAATGGAGAATCCCAACTTCTCTTTTGCTTAAGAATGCTCAAATGACCGTGTCCTTTCTCAACACTCAACCTCTCCTTATATAGGGGGTTGGAGGTACATAGGATGCCTTAATGGTTATAGTACATACTAATTTTTCACATGGCTACAGTATACACTGATTTTTTACATGACTATAGTACATTGTTTTATTTTACAGACCTGACACTAGTCAAAATAGTACAATAATGGAGCAACCTTTATTTAGGGCTTTTAATGGTAACAAGGCTAATCATCATTATTGAGATTCCGTATACCTTCATCTTCAATTATATCTTCCAAACCATCATTATCTGAATAATCATCAAAATCTTTATCTAATTGAAGATGCCTTGGGTTCCATTTCTCAAATAATTTAAGAAGATATTTTTTTTCTTTTTCTGATAGGAATTTTTCATCTTCAACATCAATAAGATAATAAAAGATATCATCTGAGACTGCTCCTTCCACCTCTATGTGTTCTTTAAATTCACTGTCATAGGTGAAAGTAGCATTTTCACAATGCATTAATACTATTCTTTGTCCAATTAATGCCCAACTTTGATGATAAATATTGTAAAAATTGATAGCTCTTGCTAAAGTAGGATCAGTAACAAATCATCCTCGTTCTGAAAACCATTCTTGTCGTTGATCATGTGGATCATCGTAATCAATTATTTAAACAAGATAATGGGCTGGTTTGGCTTTTCCATTATCATATTCGATCAATGCACAATGTATCTTCAAATATAGGGGTCTGCTATATGGAATTTTTGTTGGACTATCAGGAGATGTAAGAATCCAATGGATCTTCTAGAACATGCATTGTTGGAATTTGGTTAGTGTTGAGAAAAAGGAGAACTTTAGATCTAGGATTTCCATAAAATAAACTATTATCCTTCATTCCCAGGCTTTAATGAGAGGGTCATTTGGAGAGATTGAATTTGTTGGAAAACTAGCACCATCAACTCTAGACTTATTAGAAAATCGATCATTGTACTCTAAGATTTCCAAATGTCATAAGAATAGTTATGATAATAATCGACGCGGGCTGCATACCACTCATTGAACCATTTTTCTTGAACATGAAAGCTTATTTTTTCTTGGATATCATAAGGACATCTAAGGTAATTAACTTGTAACTCTAAAAGGAAAAATCTTTGGGCTATTAGGTAGGCTGAAGATAGTAGACCAAAGGGTGATCTACTTTTTATGTGGAATTTCCAATTATTAATAAGGACTTAACTAGAAGAAGAAACCCGTTCCAGTAGGAATGATATTTCATTACAGATTTCCTTCTTTTTTAGCAGGAGGTCGGCCTTGATGATCACCATTGATGAGTTCTCGAGTTAAACTATCTGTCAGAGAGTTCTTCGATCCCTGTATACGTTCAATAAAGAAGGAAAACTAGTTAAGTCATAATCGTCAACACAAGAGTCGCCCTTACCCTTGCATATTTGATAAATTCTTTTTTATAAAATTAAGTATTCCTTTATAATTAGTTCGAATAAGAAAAGGTTTTGGGGCTAAAAAGATTAGGAACTTTTCAATTCCTTTTATGATTGCAAGGATTTCTTTTTCCATTATGAGATAGTTGCATTCTACCTTATTAAAACTTTCACTGTAATATTGCAGAGTTTTTCTCCTTCTTTGATTTTGAGTACCACACTCTAGTGCTCATTACTGACATTTGTCTCAAGAACTAAGTCATCTACTTCATTAGGCAAATTAAAGACAGAAAGATTTTTACACATCTTTTTGAAGTTTTGAAAATCTTTGTATCATTAGTAGTCCATATCCAACTTACTTCTTTCTTGAGTTTTTGCTACAATGGCTTTCTTAATTTAGCTAAATCTTTAATGAAATCTGAAGTATAGGTAAGGCATCCAAGAAACCTTTTTAGCTGCTTCTTATCTTTAATTTTTTTAGGGAAATTGTCTATTTTTCAAGAATATGTTTTTATAGAATGATTTGTTCAGTTTTTATTTCTAGACCTAAGAACTCAATTTCTTATTTAGCACAAATGCACTTGTTTTTTTTTAAGTATCATACCATGATCAATGCACCTTTGGGTAACAGTTAAGGCATCATCTTTGTGTTGCTCTATGGCCTTCGAAAAGACAAGGATATCATCGATGTAAACTAAATAACAATGATCAAGGACTTTAAAGATATTATCCATTCTTCTTTAGAATTTTGGAGGTGCGTTTTTAAGATCAAATGGCATTACTATCCATTCACAATGTCCTTGTGGGGCAATAAATGCAGTTAAAGGAATGTTTTTCTCGTCCACCTTTATCTGCCAATATCTACTTTTGCAATCCATTTTCGAGAACCAAGAGGCTCCTTGAATTCTGGTAAAAAGGACTGTTTTGCTAGGAATATAATAACTCTTAAAGACAGTATTGTCATTAAGCTTTTTATAATTGATTACCATTCTTGCTTTTCCTCTTTTTTCTTCTGCATGATTTCTTACCATAAGAGCAGGATTAATATAAGGACTCTTGCTATTCCTGATTAATCCTTTATCCAGAAGTTCTTTAATTTGTTTATCAAATTCTTGGATATTCTGGTGTGTATATGCCATTTGTTTGACTCGAATAATAGTGTTGGGATTTAACAAAGTAATGTTTGCAAAGGTCTTATCTTTATCCCAAATCTTTAGAGGATTATCAGAGTAGAGTTCTTTGCATAATTTCTTATTGTTTGACAATCTGCTCTTTAATAGATAATTCAAGTAAAGAAATTATTAATGCTACCTCGCGTTGTGCAGGCATTACCTTTTGACCACGCTGGCTGCGTGTGAACTTGATCTTCTGATGGGCGTAAGCCTTACTTAATTTTTCAATAGGAATAGAGTGACCATTTATTGTGAATATTATCTGGTTTATGGTAGGTGTGCATGGAGAATATAATCTTTGAAAATTATTTCCAATAATCATATGATGAGAGGGTTGATCAGTTGCCCACAGAATTGGTATAACGCATTGGACTTTCTCTAATTCTATGGATAACCCTTCTATTACCTCGTTATGGCTCATAATACTATTATCAGCTATCCTTACTTGTAAAGAATTTTTGACTTTTTTCCACCTAAAATTCAGGAAATAATGATATTTTTCCAAGGCATACAGAACAAACATTATCTATGAAGGTAACAACTCATATTTATTATATCTCTCTAAGCTTTTGTTTATTGGAATATAGATGCTATTAGAATTTGTATTGGTGACCTCATAGCATATCTCCATAGTCATATTTNNNACTAATTTATCCTCATAAATTGGCTCACTAGCAGTTCTTGTTTTGTACCCAATGACCTTTCTTTCTAAACTCATATTTTGATCTACACTATGTGTTGCAGGTTCAAAACTCATTCTACTATATTGTCTTCTTTAAGCTCTTCTTTATCTGATGAAGATCCTTCTACCCAATCTGATCTTGCACTCATGCTTTTAAAAATTAGGGTTTAATGGTAATTTTACCATTAATTTGTCACATTTTTCTTATTTATTTTTGTAGGGTTGGCAAAGCTAAATATCCATGAACGATCAATCTTTATCTCTTGTGGATTAGATTTAATCCTCTGGATTTTCTGCATAGGGGTGGGACTTTCAAAATTTTCTAACTCTATCATGGCGACCTTAGTTTTCGGGTCTACAGTATTATCTAATTTGTAGATAATTTTTCAAAATATCTTTAATGGATATCCTTCTCTTTTCATGTCCATTCTAATAGTTTTTAACTTGGACACTTCTAACATGGATATACCTGTACTTTCTATCTTTGTTATGTTTAAGGATGTTTTCCCAATTAATGAGATTAATGTCTCATACATTATACACACAGTCTTTTATCTCTAAATTTTCTTCCATTATCTTGCACATATATTTACTCTGTAATTAAAAGACGAATTTTTTATAGACCATATCTTTCTGGATTATGGGAAGAACCCAATCTCTTTTGACTTTCTCGTGATCATTGTCTACAACAAACTCTTCTCTTTGAAAATCACCAAAACTAATTGAGCTACTTTCAATCATATGACTCATTTCTTCATAATCACTTTCTTCATATTCATTGTCCAAGGTAATTTTAACAATCCCTTTATTGCTATTCAGGGCTAGCTCTAGTGCCTCATCTTCACTAAGCTCAACATAATCTAGGCTACCTAAGGTTTCAATAAGCTTGTTATTCTTCCTGTTTTTGCATTCATTGGCTTAATATCCTACTTCTCCACATGCTCAACATTTGCAGTTGTTTTTCCCTGCAGGACAATAAGCCGCTTTTCTAAAAAATCTTCATTTTTTAGGATTTGATTTGTTATAATATTTTCTTCTATATTGCTCTCCCCTTTGATAATTAAAGCTCTTTTTCTTATAAAATTTTCTTTTCCATCTCCTTTTAGGTTCTTTTCCCCATTCGTGAGGTGAATCCCAGTAAGTTAGGAATTGCTTCTTAATTTTCTTTTGCTTTTGGAGATCAAGACATTGATCATTGACCCATTTTCTTAGATAAGAGATTCTCGAACCAAGGGTATCAATGACATTTGTTCGTTCAAGCCACGCAATGGATTTTTCATTAATTAAGAAATTTATCGGATATGTCAATTTGTCATAGAATATACCAAGATTAGTTTCATTATGCACAATTTTGTAATACTATTGACTAAATTCAGCAATATAATTTTTCAAATATTTCATATCCCACAGTTCTATATTATTAATCTTTCTCTACCATTCTCTTGCCTTGTCTTTAGAATCAAGTTTAGCTCCGATAAATTCAATTCTAAGTTCCTTACATAGATTTTTGAACATAGCAACTGGTGTTTCCATCATTCTTAATGTATTCTTACCATCTTCATTTAGTGAATCATACCAGTCAACTACAGTGCTGGAGAAACTATGTTCAATGCAGTTTAGGAATTTGCAGCAGTCCAGGAAGTATTTAGGTTGAAGATACTATTCATGCCTCTTTTCCAATGTTCAAATATTTATTTGTTGCTACGAGCTCCATCTATATTTAAGATGTATCCCGTTTGATTAATTAGAGTTAAGTTGTAGTTTTCCTTGAGACAAATCCAAAGGAAAAATTGGTTGTATGTCCTGTTGGAACATACCTAACTCTTATGAAATGAGTATTTTTGCTAGACGATTCATCAAATTCTTCAAGTTTAGTGATAAGCGCTTAAAGCGCATATCATTTTAGGGTCATTTTGCTGCATTTTTAGGGAGAATTATATGCTTTATGTGATAATTTATACTCCTTTTTTCATTTTATGCTCGAGTATGATTCTTTTCTGTATTTTGCAAGATTCTGGACCTTTTTGCCCTTGCTTTGATCCTAAATGAGTATATTTTGACTCCCCACAGATGCCCTTGAGTTGCCATGCCAGTGGAAAAAAGAGAAGAACAGAAAAACGTTGAGACAATGGACACCACGGTCTATCCGAGGTGGATTCCACAGTCCGTTATGTCTTCATTTCCTGTGAGACTGTTTGTTTGCTTGCGATTTTTCGACTTCCCAGCGGTTGTTATTCAATTATTACGCATGGCTGTCCGTCTTCTAGAATTTTACTATAAAAGGGGTGCTTCTCCACCTCATTTCCACACATCCATTCCCAATCATCTCACTTATACTCCTCTCCTCTCTTCAAATAGATTATGATTAGTTTAAATTAGAGAACGAGTGAGACAGAGTTGAAGTGAAAATTTGCAAGGAATCCACCCTGGGCTTGCAATGACGGTTCAAGTCCAATTTTGGCTGAGCATCTCTTCTCTCTTCCCTCTTCTCTTCTCTCTTCTCTTTAGATTTATCATTTTGGAGTAGCTAGTTGTTTAATTTAATCATGTGTGAGTAATTAGTTGTATCCCTTGTTAGCCCCTCTAAGCCTATATCCGTTTTTCTTGACTTGAACCTCCTATTATAACCGATGGTCAAATACTTGTCTTACCTTTACGCCAAGGCTAGAGGAGTGTTTTCTTCTTTTGCATCAAGTTTGATAGGGCGTTAGTAAGATGGAATGATATCTTGTGGTGAATTTTGGTTGTTTGCTGCAGGGCTGTGAGATATTGATTAATCCCTTGTTTTATTGTACAAAATTTAGGGAAGAGTTGAAATTTAAAGTTCGCTATGGATTTCCCCCTTGGCTATCCCTTCTGAATGAAAAATAATAATAATAAGTGCTATCAGAAGGGGGAAAAAAGAGTATACAAAATATTTTTCGAAAACAAAAAAAATGAAAAATGAAAAGAAAAAAACCGAAAAAAAAAAGAAAGAAAGTGCCAGCCTTATTGGGAATGAAAGTTATTTGAGATTTTGATTCTTTCTCTTTTCATTTTGGGATTGATTTTGTTGATGAATTGATATGGTTTAAGAAGGATGTGGTTTGATGCATTGGAATTGTTTAGCTCTGAGTCTTTGCCTTTTATCTTCTCATTTCCAAAAACATTTGCTCCCCTCTTACCTTTACCTTTAGCCCACATTACAACCTGAATAAAGTCCTCTTGATTGTCTTATGCACATTGTATTCTAGTGGTAGAGAATTTGAGAGTCTTGTCAAGCATATGGTAGATTGCATCTTTAGATCGAGTCTTGAGTGAACTTATGCTATGTTTTAAACACATGAGCGGGAGTGTTTCACATTTCTCAAAAGTGAGGTTCTACCGATCCATTTAGCTTTACAATTCCATGTGCTTGCATGACATGCTTTATGGTTCTTTAGGAGAGATCAAGTTTGATATCGAGCATGTGGTTATGTACTTTTTTGAAAACATTCACCTACTTCTAATTTTGAAATGCTTTGTGCACTATTTGGGGGTTGTCGTTGATTGGCATTCTTACTTATGATATGCAAAAACTTGCCTACTTTAAAGAGGTTATTACCGTTTTAAGTCCTAAGAACCATTTCCCTTGTTCGTTTTCTATAGTGTTTGCTTGAGGACAAGCAACGGTTTAAGCATAGGGAAGTTTGATAAGTGCTTAAAGCGTATATCATTTTAGGGTCATTTTGCTGCATTTTTAGGGAGAATTATATGCTTTATATGATAATTTATACTCCTTTTCTCATTTTACGCTCGACTATGGTTCTTTTCTATATTTTGCATAATTTTAGACCTTTTTGCCCTTGCTTTGACCCTAAATGAGTGTATTTTGACTCCTCATGGATGCCCCTGAGTTGCCATGCCCGTGGAANNNNGAGAAGAACAGAAAAACGCCAATGCAATGAACACCACGATCTGTCTTTGATGGATACCACGGCCCGTGGTGCCTTCATTGCCTGCGAGACTGTTTGTTTGCTAGTGATTTTTCGACTTCCCAGTGGTTATTATTCAATTATTAAGCGTAGCTATTCGTCTTCCAAAATTTTACTATAAAAGGGGTGCTTCTCCACCTTATTTCCACACATCCACACCTCATCATCTCATCTTATACTCCTTTCCTCTCTTCAAGTAGATTAGGATTAGTTTAGATTAAGAAAGTGTGAGATAGAGTTGAACTGAAGATTTGCAAGGATTCCATCCTGGGCTTGCAGCGACAGTTCAAGCGCGATTTTGGCTGAGCATCTCTTTTCTCTTTTCTCTTCTCTTCTCTTTTCTCTTTATATTTTTTCCTTTTAGAGTAGTTAGTTGTTTAAGTTAATCATGTGTGAGTAGTTTTATTTTGTCTCGGGATTTAGTAGCTTATGAAAGTGTTGTTGGATCATGTTTTGATTTGAAGAATTGTGCTCATTTTCATGATTGGTTTGATTTCATTCTATCAAGTGTTCTTCATGTTGTGAGTAGATTTGTGGCCAAAGTTTGCTTACACACTTGAAACAATCGAGTGAACATTCGAAAGACAACATTTGATTGTTGGACGGTTTGAATAGACTTAGCATAACTTCGTCTCGAAAGATAGATTTATATGTTAGGAGGGTTAGTAAGTAATCGAACATATTAAACTTGGATTAAGTAAAATTAGTTTGAAAGAACGACGTCTGCTTAGTTTAGGTAAATTTAGTTGATTTTGAAATAACAGACTAAATTTTTGGATAGATTACAATTCCTCGAAATTAGTCGATTAGATAAAAGCACATGTTTATAATTTTGATTCAATTCTCTTTCATAACTATATGAATTCTTAGACATTTTTCCTTAATTGATTTAGAATTGGTGTATTAGAAATTGTTAATTTGAAAACATTTGAATTTTGATTCGCTTAGTATATGTTGAGGGATTATAATTCAGTAGTTCAACCTAGTCTCTGTGTGATCGACCTTGATTGCTATAACGCCACCATGCGCTTGCAGACCTATCATTTAGGAACAATATTGTTAACCAGATTAGTCTCTATCTCACCTAAGTCGAGTTCTTATCCAATTTCATTAATCTCATCTTCAACAGCCTTTTTACCATATTTTTTATCCAATTTTCTTTTAATTTCTTCTAAGGGTACAGCATTAAGATCTTCTAGCTTGATTAGCTTCATATGCTGATATATTTCTTCTTCTAATTGGACATTATTGGTCTTTTTTTATCATCAGATGATACATCATGTTTACCACTAATTGCATCCAAGATTTTGTTCAATTCTTCTGGGTTTTGTTCTTTCACGAACACATTTTGTAGTTCTTCAAGATTATACTACTTATACTCCATCTTCTTCTTCTTTTTTGTGGTTTTCAGCCGATTTTGCTCCTACTTCTTTTTGGACTTTTATATTATGGAAAGGAAATGAAATCTTGTTTTTTGAGTTTTGGAAAGGATATTTATGTTGAAATGGAGCCTTGATATTGGAAGTAGCTTTTTCACTATGTCTTACTTCGTTAACTAGAGAAAGGTAAATTACCAATATTTGCTTCTTAAACTCCTTGATTTCGGTCTTAATTTTAGCTAATTCTGCTTTTAATTCTAAAATTATATCAGTGCTAAAGTTTAATTAAGGTGCTATTGGAGAAAGGCCTTCCGGTGAGTGAACAATATGTGAATAATTTGGTTTAGGGCAAGCAGGTGATGATTCTAACATTAATCATAGTTAATCACAGCTAATTAGCTTAATTAATCATTAATTAGCTTAATTAACTTAATTATTTTTAGTAACGTGTTTTTGATACCAGTTGAAAGAGGGCTTCAAGTAGTATTTATAAGAAACTTTTCACATGCACAATTTTTGAATTTTCAAAAGTAAGTTTTTAAGAATTTGGACTAAAATGTAAATATGAAAAATTTAAATGTTAAAAAGAAAATGCAAACAGTGAACGGTCCTTATAAAATAGTTTCCACAGAACATTGCCCATTTTAAATATATTCTAATAATATGGTCCTCTAGTTATAATTTCTACACAAAGTGGAGTACCTGACTGTAATTTTTCCTCAACATAAAGACATATTATCACCCAATTTCAACCAATCAATTTTGAATATACATAAGAATCACATGTGTTCATAGTAATACCATGTTATACCATTGTGCTGTCAAACTTTTCGTACCACAATTTAGGGGCCCTATTTAAGACTGTAAAGGAATTTTCTAAGCTTACAAACTTTATTATCCTGTCAGGAACCATGCATCCCTCCGGTTGAAGTATCCCTCAGGAACCATACATCTTCCTCTAGGTCACCATTGAGGAATGTGTTTCACAGCTATCTGATACACAACAAGACTATGTAAAGTAGCTAAGGCCACTAGAGTCCTAATGGCGGCACTTTTGATAATAGGAGAATAACTGTCAGAGCAGTTAGTCCCCTTCTTTTGGTCAAATCCTCTCATCACTAGTCTGACTTTGTATTATCAACTGAATCCTCAGGTCTTAGCTTCTTCTTGAACATCCACTTACGACTGATAGGCCTCGTAGCCTTAGGTAAGTCAACCAACTCCCAAGTTTGTTTTGACATTATAGAGTCTAAATCACTTTTAATAGTCTCTTTCTAGTTCTAGCATTTATGGATCTCATGGTCTCTGCAAAATTTTTTGAATCTTCTTCGATAAAGAAAGTAGAAACTAGTTCATCAGTTAAGAAATTAACATCAAGATATTCAATAAAAAAGGTAGCAAGAAAGT
>NCQT01084354.1:0-14368 GCA_002740465.1 Stenocereus thurberi | reverse complement strand
ACCGAGCCTGATTCCAGGCACCCGGTTCTTAAGTAATATTTTTTTGTCATTTTCTTAAAATAAAATAGAGAAAGGGAGGGAATTAAGGAAGTTGATAATTCATATTTAAGGCTAAATTAAATACGCAATAAATAGTAAAGAAGATTCATATACTTTAAAATAAACTCCAAGAATTGGAGATAATGTTAATTAGAAACCGATGAATCAAGATTATAAAATGAACGATAAACTTAAAAATTATTTTAATTTACTTGAAATGGGAATTTGTCAAAATAATATAAAAACAAATACATAGCAAGCAACAAGACTTATGAGGAGAAGAATCAAAGCTTTGAGATGTATAAAGAGTAAGTCGGGGATAAGTTGAAAGCAAAAAAGAGATAAATTGGGATAGTTGGAAGTTAGGTTTTGGTACAAAAGATATATCACTTGAGGATCAACGGTTTACTTTTTATAATTTTTCATAAAAATTCTTTAAATTTTGATCGAATACCGGGTAATGGGTCTGGTCCGGTTCCAAAATTTCAGGACCTGGTATTGGTCCCAGTTATAACCGTGTCCTAAATTTTGGAACCGATCCCAGAACCGGTTGAATCGGGTCCGATTATGGACCTGCTGGGTCCAAACTGATTTTGGGTCCGAAACCGGGTACCGGGTTTTTTTGCTCACCCCTAGAAGCACGCATACTCACATTGTCATATACAGGTATCAATTCATGCACAGCAGTAGAGACATTCTTTTTCAAAGGAAAAATATGCTCAAGGAATTCTAGATCTCTAGATTTACAAATAGAGAAGTCATTCAATGACATGAATCTATATGCAGCACTATTTTATGTAAAATCAATAAATACAAAATCAAGGACTTTATGATCGATGTTTTCTCGCTTGAGCTCCAGCAGGGGAACTTTAGCCAAACGCCGTCACACCTTTAGGAAACTCAAATTAGGGGCGTAGTCTTTCTATAGCTTATATGGGGTTTGGTCTAACTACTTATGGGGATACTCTATTAAGAATATAGCAGACAGACAAAACAGCTCCCCCCTACATTGTCAGAAAGCCCCGGCCTTAAAAGCATGACATTCATTATTTCTTTCAAAGTTCTATTTTTGTGTTTGGCTATCCAATTCTGTTGGGAAGTACGAGGTGCACTAACTCATGTATAATATCATTTTTCTCGCAAAATGTTGTTCGAGTTAGTCTCATATTCTCCACCCTTATCGATTCTAAGTCTCTTGATTTTTCAGTTTAGTTGGTTTTTTACTTCTGCCTTGTATTTCAAAAACAGGTCCTCAGCCTCATTTTTCAACCTAAGGAGGTGTACTTTGATATATCTAGAGCAGTCATCCACAAAAGTGATTTAGTACTTTTTTCTGCCTTAGCTGATTGTGTTTTTGAAGTCTTTAGGTCCGAATGCACAAGTTCTAGTAGTTTGTTTTCTTTTACTAGTGATAGATTTGAAAGGCTTTTCGGCATTTAGAAAAATTATCAACGTTCACAGCGGGAATTAAGCGAATACTTTTTAGTCATTTTATGGAAGCAAAATTAACACGACCTAGCCTGCCAGGCCACAATTCAATAGAATTAGCAATGTAAGGATAATTAGAAGCATTTTTATTCATAGTCCGAGAAGCAAGATTGAGAATAAACAAACTTCAATTCAGGTATCCCTTCCCAACAAAGACCCCATTATGAGAGATGACAACTTTGTTTCTCCAACAATAGTTTTCAATCGGACTTCACCATAAACTAAGTTTCTACGAAGGGAAGACGCATACAACACATTGATCAAGGACAATAATTGGCCGTAAGTAAATTTAAGAAAAATATTCCCTTTACCCATAAATCTAGCAGTAGTAGAGTTTTTCATGTAGACGCATTCATCATCTATAATGTCTTTAAAGTCTTGCATAAGTTCTTTATTAGCGTAGAAATGACTTGAAACTCCAGTGTGGTAGATCTATTCAGGACTGTTTACCACCAAGTTTGCCTGTTTAACTACAGCACATATTTTAGTATCTTCAGCAAGGTTACCCTGAGCCATAGGTTGTCTAGCAAGCTTCTGGTTTGGTTGAGATTATCTCTTGTAAAGTGGACACTGATATGCTATTTGCCCTGATTTGTCGCGTACATAGCACAACCCCTTTGGTTTCTAGATCTTGTTGCTAGACTTGTTCCACTGCCTAGGATGGTTTGGCTTTTGATTCTTCTTGCCTTTCCCTTTACATGTCTCTGTGAGTAGGCACAACAGATTCAACTAAGTTAGCTTTAAAGGAATTTAAAGCAATTTATGACTTTGGGTAATCCTGATTATATAGAAATAATTTTTAGAGGTCAACTTTTTTAGAATGTATTCCCAAATACCGACTATTTTGGGTAAACTATTAACAGAGTTGATATTTTAAGAAATAGTTACTCGTCGAAGTTTTTCTTTACAACTAAGTCCTTGAACTTACTGAATTTGCTATTTTTGCCCAAAATGAGGTTTTAAGTGCAAATACTCAACTTCGTGAGACTTTTTAATAAAACTAAGCTTATATTTTTATTTAGACTTCTTATAATGACTTCACTAGTACTAGTTATCACAATCTACTACTTATATCATATATATTATATTTTCTGTGATTAACGGCCCAACATGCTTAGCAAAATAATTAAAGCTTAATTAGAGAGTTTCGAACATTACCTGAACGTAGTCGGCGCTAGACTTCGACGTTCCTTTAGCTTCCAGTTTACAGTCGGGGACAGCACAAATCCATTTCAGTTCCTACCTTGGGCCGTAGTCACTAATAAAGTTTTATATATTTTTAAAGGATAGTGAGACTTTAACCAAGAAATTATAATATTTAAGACATAAGATTCAATTGAATAACGTTTCCTACAAGGAAAACTTTTTTTATTGAAAGCTTGAAAGTAGAAATATTACAATGGAAAGTTTGAAAAGGGACTTTAAGCTAAGATCATTAGAGATGCTTCCTCATGGAGAAATGAAGAATCCCGACTTCTCTTTTGCTCAAGAATGCTCAAATAACCGCGTTCCTTCTCAGCACTCGTCCTCCCCTTTTATGGAGAGTTGGGGGTACATAGGATTCTCTAATAGCTACAATACACAATGACTTTTCACATATCTACAGTACACGCTAATAGCTATAGTATACAACTTTATTTTACATACCTGACACTTGTCAAAATAGTACAATAATGGAGCAACCGCTTTTTAGAACTTTTAATGATGATAAGACCAGTCATCATTATTGAGATTTTGCATGCCTTCATTTCCAACTATGTCTTCTAGGCCACAATTATCAAGATAATCATCAAAATTTTCATCTAATTAAAGATGCTCTAGGTCCTATTTCTCAAATAACTCAAGAAGATATTTCTTTTCTTTTTCTGATAAGAATTTTCTAGCTCCAACATCAAAGAGATAATAAAAAACATCTTCTGAAGTTACTCGCTCTAACTTCATATATTCTTTAAACTCATTATGATAAGTGAATGTAGTATTTTCACAATGCATTAGTGTTTTTTTCTTGTTCAATCAATCTTTTCAACCCAATGACTCTTGCTAATGCAGGGTCAGTAACGAATTCTTGACATTGTGGATTCCATTCTTGTCATCGATTTTGGGGATTGTCAACATCAAGTATCTGAACAAGATAACGAGTCGATTTGGCTTTTCTATTTTCATACTCGATTAGTGCACAATATACCTCCACATATAGACATCTGCTATTTGAGATTTTTGTTGGACCATCAGGAGATGTAAGAATGCAATGGATCTTCTTGAACATGCATTGTTGGAATTTAGTTAGTGTTGAGAAAAATGGAAACTTCGGATTTGGGAACTCCATAAAGTAAACTAGCACCCGGTACTCCCAGGCTTTCATGACAGGGTCATTTGGAGAGAGTGAATTTGTTGGAAAACTAACACCACCAACTCCAGACCTATTAGAAAAGTAGATCGTTATAATCCAAGACTCCCAAATATCATAAGAATAGTTATGATAATAGTCGATGCAGGCTGCGTACCACTCATTGAACCATATTTGTTGAACATGAGAGCTTTTTTTTTTTTTTTTGGATATCAGAAGGACATCTAAGATAATTAACTTGTAATTCTAGAATGAAAAATCTTTGTGCTATTAGGTAGGCTGAAGATAGTAAACCAAAACGTTATCTTCTTTTTGTATAGAATTCCAAATTATCCATGAGAACTTTATTAGAAGGAGTAACCCGTTCTAGCAGTAATGACATCTCATTATGGATTTTCTCCTTTTCTGGTAGGGTTCTAGTTTGATAATCACCATTGGCGAGTTCTCGAGCTAAACTATCTGTCAGAGAATTCTTCGATCCACGTATATGTTCAATAGAGAAGGAGAGTTGGTTAAGCCACAATTGCCAACGCAGGAATTGCCCTTGTGCTTGCATATTTGACAAATTCTTTTTCACAAAACCAAGTATTCCTTTGCAATCAGTTTGAATAAGAAAAGGTTTTGGGGCTAAAAAGATTAAGAACTTTTCAATTCCCCTTACAACTGCAAGGATTTCTTTTTCTATCGTGGGATAGTTGCATTATGCCTTATTAAAACTTCCACTGCAATATTTGCAGAGTTTTTCCCATTCTTTGATTTTGAGTACTGTGCTCTAATGTTCTTTGCTGACATCTGTCTCAAGAACTAAGTCATTTCCTTCATTAGGCATATTAAGAACAGGAAGATTTTTACACATCTTTTTGAAATTTTAAATAATCTTTGTATCATTAATGGTCTATGACCAACTCAATTCTTTCTTAAGTTGCTGCTACAATAGCTTTTTAGCTTAGCTAAATCTTTAATGAAATCTGAAGTATAGGTAAGGTATCCAAGAAATCTCTCTAATTGCTTCCTATCCTTAATTTTTTCAGGAAAATTTTCTATTTTTTCAGAACATATTTTTGTAGAATGATTTGTTCAACTTTTATTTCTAGACCGAAGAACTCAATTTTTTGTTCAGTATAAATGTACTTGTTTTTTTCAAGTATGATACCATGGTCAATGCGCCTTTGGATGACCGCTAAGACATCATATTTGTGCTGTTCTCTAGTGTTCGAAAAGATAAGGATATCATCGATGTAAAGTAAACAACAATGACATAAAGTCTTTAAAGATATTATCCATTCTTCTTTAGAATATGTGATTGTGCATTTTTAAGACCAAATGACATTACTATCCATTCATAATATCCTTGTGAGGCACTAAATGCAGTTAAAAGAATGCTTTCCTTATCCATCTTTATCTGTCAATATCCACTTTTGCAATCCATTTTCGAGAACCAAGAGGGTCCTTGAATTCTGTTGAAAAAAACTATTTTGTTAGGAATATAATAACCATCGAAGACATTATTGTCATTAAACTTTTTATAATTGATCACCATTCTTGCTTTTTCTCTTTTTTCTTCTGTATGATTTCTTACCATGAAAGCAGGACTAATATAAGGACTCTTACTATACCTGATTAATCCTTTATCTAGAAGTTCTTTAATTTGTTTATCAAATTCTTGGATATCCTGGGGTGCCTATACATTTGTTTCACTCGAATAATAGTATTGGGATTTCACAAAGTGATTTTTGCAAATGTCTTATCTTTATCTCAAATTTTAGTAGATTATCATAGCAGAGTTCTTTACATCATTGCTCTTGTTGTTCGATAACTCAAGTAGTGAGACTGTCAATGCTATCTCACCTTGTGCGGGCATAACTTTCTCACCACGCTGATTGGATGTAAATTCAATTTTCTGATGAGTGTAAGCCTCGTTCAATTTTTCAAGAGGAACTGAGTGACCATTAATTATAAACATTATTTGATTAATGGTATGTGTACATGGAAAATATAGTCTCTGAAAATTATTTCCAATAATCATATCATTAGATGGTTAATTAGTAGCCCATAGAACTGGTATAATGCATTGAATTCCTCCTAATTCTATGGATAACCCTTCTATAACTTCATTGCGACTAATAATGCTATTATCAGCTATCCTCACTTGTAAAGGATTTTTAACTCTTTTTCACATAAACTCTAAAAATAATAATATTTTTTCAAAGCATATAGAACAACCACGGTCCATGTAGGCACACAATTCATATTTATCACATCCCTCATTGGGATATAGATGCTATTACGATTTGTGTTGGTGACTTCATAGCATATCTCCATAGTCATGTTTTTGACTAATTCATCATCATATATTGGTCACTTACAGTACTGGTTTTGTACTCAATAACTTTTCTATCTAGACTCAGACTTCGGTCTACACTGAATCTTGCAAGATCATCTTCTTTAAGCTCTTTTTTGAGTGAAAAATATCCTTCTCCTCATTCTGATCTTGCACTCATACTTCTTTATAAGTGGAGTTTAATGATTATTTTACCATTCTCATCAATTTTTATCAAATTTTTCTTGTTGGTTTTTATAGGGTTGGCAAAACTAGATATCCATGATCGATCAATGTTTATTTCCTGTGGATTGAATTTGATCCTTTGGATCTTTTGCATAGGGGTAGGACTTTCAATTTTTCTACCTATGTCATTGTGACTTTAATCTTTGGATCTGTAGTATTACCTAATTTGTAGATAATCTTCCAAAATATTCTCAATGGATATCCACCTCTTTTCATGTCCATTCCAACAGTTTTTATATTAAGGGATAAAAAGTTTTTAGTAAACTCATCTTTTAGACTCACGTGATATCCAGGTCAACAATTGAATACTATCAATCCATTGCATAAATTGATCTTAATCCCTATGATAATTTAATTATTATATTTGATATGCCTTATATCATAGAGCAAAGCATAAAGATCAATATTTTTGCCATAATATTGTAATGGAGTAATTTGAACTTGGACACTTCCGACATGAATATACCTGTACTTTCTTTGTTATGCTTAAGGATATTTTCCCAATTAATGAGATTAACTTATCCTACATCATACTTATAATCTTTGATTTCTAGATCTCCTTCCATCATTTCATACACATACTTACTCTTTAAATGAAAGATGAATTTTTACGGATCATATCTTTCTGAATTATAGGAAGAACCTAATCTCCTTTAACTTCCTTGTGATCATTGTTTACAACAAACTCTTCTCCTTGAAGATCCCCAAGATTAACTGAGCTATTTTATATCATATGACTTGTTTCTTCATAATCACTTTCTTCTTAGTCGTTGTCTAAGATAATTTCAATAATCCATCTGTTGTTATTTAGGGCTAGGTCTAATGCCTCTTCTTAACTAAGTTCAACATAATCTAGGCTAAGCAAGGTATAGATAAACTTGTTATTCTTCCTATTTTATAGTCATTAGCATAATGTGCTACCTCTCCACATGCCCAACATTTGCAGTTGTTTTCCTCTGCTGGTCAATAAACTGCTTTCCTTAAAAATCTACTTTTTTTAGGACTTGGTTTGTTATAATACTTTGTTCTATATTTCTCTCCCTTTTGCTTATTAAAGCTCTTTTTCTTATAAAATTTTCTCTTTCTTCTTCTTTTACGTTCTTTTCCCCATTAGTGATGTGAATTCCAGCAAGTTAGGATTTGCTTCTTAATTATCTTCTACTTTTGGAGATTAAGATATTGATCATTGACCCATTTTCTTAAATAAGAGATTCTTGAACCAAGGGTATCAATGACATCTGCTCAGTCAAGCATGCAATGAATTTTTCATTAGTTATGAAATTAATAGGATATGACAATTTGTTATAGAACATACCAAGATTGGTTTCGTTATGCCCAATTTTATAATAA
Organism: Stenocereus thurberi; assembly: GCA_002740465.1. NCBI lineage: Eukaryota > Viridiplantae > Streptophyta > Magnoliopsida > Caryophyllales > Cactaceae > Stenocereus > Stenocereus thurberi. Next base: position 6,578 of record NCQT01084354.1, on the reverse strand, counting down.
TATTAACTAAATTTAGCAATATAATTTTTCAGATATCTCATGTCCCATGACTCTATATTGTTAATCTTTCTTTGCCATTCTCTCGCCTTTTCTTCAGAATCAAGTTTACCTCCGATAAATTCAGTTTCAATTTCCTTGCATAGATTTTTAAACATTGCAGCCGGTGTTTCTATCATAAAATATATTTTTACCATCTTCATTTAATGAATCATACTAGTCAACTTCAGTGCCAGAAAAATTATGCTTGCTATATTTTAGAAAATTTGCAGTAGTCCATGTAGTGTTTAGGTTTAAGACACTATTCATTCCTCTTTTTCTATGTTCAAATATTTCTTCTCCATTACAAGTTCCATCTATGTTTAAGATGTATCTAGTCTGACTAATTGGGATAAGGCCAACTCCTTCAAAGGTTGTAGTTTTCCTTGGGATGAACCCGAAGAAAAAACTGGTTGTTCGTCCTGCTGGAACGTACCTGGTCTTATAAAATGAGTATTTCTTCTAGAAGGTTCACCAAATTCTTCAGGTTTAAGAACAACATTGTTAACCAGATTGATCTCTATCTCACCTAAGTCGAGTTCTTCTCCAATTTCATTAATCTCATCTCCAACAACCATTTTATCATATCTTTTATCCAATTTTCTTCTAATTTCTTCTAAAGGTAACACATTACGATCCTCTGGTTTAGTGAGACAAGAAGTAGGTATGAAAAATGGAGCTAATTCTTGCTATTATTTCCAACATATACAAGCTAACTCCGCTGCTAGCAAATGTGTAACAACAACATGTCTCGCACTTTCTACTACTGAGCTATCGACTACAAGACTAATTACATAAATATCTCTTCACCCCCCTCCTCCCGTTAAGTTAGACTTGGAGGGGAAGAAACAAGGCCCAACTTGGACGACAAAATAGCATGTTGCACACCAAGAAGAGCCTTGGTCATGATATTTGCAATCTGGAGATGAGATCGAAGATGGCTAGCCTGAAGAAACCTTTCTGAATTTTATCCCATACATAGTGACAATCAATATCAACGTGCTTGGTACGGTAGTGAATAATAGGATCCGCAGCTATGTGATGAGCAGCCCTATCATCACAATGAAAAGTAACAGTTGACATAGGAGGAACCTTTACGTCCCTTAAAAGGCCAGCAAGCCAGTAGAGTTCACTGGACATTTCAGACATACTTATATACTCAGCTTCTACTGAGGATTTGGAGACTATTTTTTGTTTCTGGGTTTTCCATGAAACCAAAAAATTACTAAGGTAAACACAATAGCCAATCCAGGACTTTCTACTGAATCCACACCGTCCCCAATCAGCATCAGAAAAACCTTTCTAACCGTAATGAAGCAGCAGCAGCATAGAATAGACCACAGTGAATGGTTCCTTTGAGATGCCTAAGAACATGAATACTAGCTTGGAAATGTGGCTGTCAAGGCTGACTCAGGAATTGAGTAAGATGCTGGATGTCATAAGAAACATCAGATCGGGTGACATTAAGGTACAATAATCTCCCAGTGAACGCTCTATACTGTTCAGGGTGAGCCAAAAGAGTTCCACCTTCTGCGGATATTCTGAGGCCAGTGGGTAAAGGGGCAGCAGTAGGTGTACAATTAGCCAAGCCACGATCATTTAGGATGTCAACAATATATTTTCTTTGATTAAGAATATTCCCTTGAGAAGAGCGAGCAATTCAACGCCCAGAAATATCGCATGAGTCCCAAATCCTTAATAGTAAAGGCTGAGTGTAGAGCTTGTTTGAGGGAACAAATACCAGCTAAATCATTACAAGTGATGAACATATCATCAACATAAACAAGAACAGCAATAAAGGAGTCAGAAGATTCCTTAACAAACCGAGAACAATCATGCTTTGATTAAGTAAAACCCTGACCAGACAGGAACTTAGTAAGCTCCAGGTTCCACTGCCGGGATGCTTGTTTCAAACCATAAAGGGACCTTTCAGTTTACATACTTTGCCAGGAGGTACTTTGGAGTAACCTTCAGGAGGGTGGATGTAAATTTCTTCATCAAGAAAACCATGAAGAAAGGCATTATTTATGTCTAGCTAGTGAATAGATCAGCAACTACTTGATAGTAGCCAAAGCCATTAAAACTCTTACAGTGGGTAGTTCAGCAACAAGGGGGAAGGTGTTTTTGTAATCTTTTCCATTAATTTGATCAACGCCTCGAACTACAAAGCGAGCCTTAAATCTCTCAATAGTGTCATCAATCTTCTACTTCACCTTGTATACCCATTTAGAGGTAACTGCCTTTTGCCAAGAAGTAAGTCTGTAATTACCCAAGTATCATTTGCCCCAAAAGCTGCAGTTTGCTTGTTCATGGCCTCTAGCCACCGAGGATCCTTAGAGGCCTTAGCATAGGTGTGAGGTTCAGGTTCAACAAGAACATTAGCCAGAGCGGCTACATAGGATGGAGTGAGATAAGAAAAATGAGACGGATTAAAAAGAGGATGAGTAGCAACATTATGTAGATGATAATCTTTCATCTAAATAGGAGGCTGAATGAGTCTAGAAGATCCCCTCGGTGGAATATCAGTAGGTATTTTTTGCAGAAGTAACAGGAGAGCGGATCATGTTATGGGTGAGTGATTAGGTGCAAGAGAAGAAGGCAAGAAGGCGCAGTAAAAGACAAGGGAGGTAAGGACTTTGTATCCTGACAGTAGTTTGGAATATGATTAAGAGTGATATCATCCTCAGGGGCTGAAGGTAGGGTAGGATAAAAAGTAGAATCAGTATGCAGAGACCGAGCCTTATCAAAAGGAAAGACATGTTCATGAAAGAGAACATGCCTACTGATAAAAGTCTTGTGTGTATCAAGGTCATGAACCTTGTAAGCCATCTGAGCTGAGGGATAACCCAAAAATATACACCTCCTAGCCTTAGGAGAAAATTTATCCCTGTCAACATCTGTATTATAGGCATAACAAAGACATCCTACCACCTTAAGCTCGTCATAAGTAGGTGCTTTGTTGTATAAAACACTCATATGGTGTTTTCCAAGACAACAGATGAAGGCAGCTTATTTATGATATGAGTGACACCCAAGATACAGTCACCCCAAAAAGACTTAGGCAAGTATGCATGTAAGCTGAAGGCCCTTGCTGTTTCAACTAAACCCCTGTGTTTTCTCTCAACCCTCCCATTCCGTTGAGGTGTGTGAGCCTGCGAGGTTTGATGTAGAATTGTACAATAAGCAAATAGAGCATGACACTGATGTTGTAGATATTCTGTACCATTATCTGTCGTGAGGACTTTAATGCTCTTCCCAAAATGGTTTTGAACATTAGCAATAAAACTAGTTATAAATGGTAAGGCTTGGGTTTTATTTTGCATCAGATAAGTCCAATGCTCTTCCCAAAATGGTTTTGAACATTAACAATAAAACAAGTTATTAATGGTAAGGCTTAGGTTTTATTTTGCATGAGATAAGTCCATGTAGCCCTTGAAAAATCATCAAGGATAGTAAGGAAGAAATGAGCTCCAGAATTTTCAGGATACTTATAAGGACCCCACAAGTCCATCTATACCAAGGCAAAAAGCTCATCAGCATGAGCAGAGCTTTGATTAAATAGGAACTTATGAAACTTGATCATATTAGAGGCGTCACAAACAGAACCATCAGTAGCTGTACAAGACAAACTAGGAATGTGCAACATCTTTGAAACAGAACAGTGACCAAGCCTAGCATGAACATTGGCAAACTGATCACTAGAAGTAACTAAACCATGCGCCACCTTATTCTGAGAAGATGAAATAGCAGCATCGACATAACTTGTACCGGTGAACTTGTAAAGACCATAAGCCCTTTCGCCAACAGCTACCACCTTGTTAGCAATAGGGTCCTGGATCATCCAATCAGTATTGGTAAACTTTGCTAGCAATGCGGAAGAATTATGTTTGAAATCAGGAATATAGAGGACATGATGCAGAACCAGAATTGTCCCCACTTTAGTAACAAACTTTGTCGTACCATCAGGTAATCTCACCACAACAGGTTTATTAAGATCATGAACCTCAAAAAACATATGTATATTAGGACACATATGATCAGAAGCACCTATATTTATAATCCAACTGGCACCTTTAAAGGCCAAATGAGCGTAAGCTACTACAGAATAGCCAAATGAGTGTAAGCTACTACAGAATAGCCAACAGAATCAGAGGAAGTACCTGCCATGTTGGCAAAACCACCAAGAACAGTGCCCTTAAGAGCCTTGAGGACTTCTTGACAGACTGCATTGACCAGATTGCTATCGATCTGAGACTCTTGCACAGAAGAAGAACCACCAGAATCAAGGCTATCATGTTGAACTGCATCCTGACCAGAAGGAGCAATCAGTTGTGCAACAGAAGCAGTCTTGGATGATCCTTTGGTTCTTCCCTTGAACCAACCTGGATATCTGTTCAATTTGAAGCATTGGTCAACAGTGTGACCTTTGCCTCTGCAATAGGTACAAAACCTGCCTGATTTATCTTTCTTTAGATTTTTTTCTCCTAGCAGGATGAGATGCCCTGAAAACAGGCTTAGATGCGGCACAAGCAACAAAATCATTGCGCACATTAATCACATCAGTGATTTGTTTTTGCGTTTCAACTTGAGATAATATGTAATAAGCACAATTAACTCCAGGACGAGGATCCATTGAAAAAATTTGATTCCGAACAGTCTCATAGCCAAGGTTGAGTACCATGGGAGATTGAGCTAACTTGTTCCTTCCACCAACAGCTGCAATCTTCTCGACCAGATTGCATTTGCATTTGGTGATAGCACCACATAAGCGGGAAGGAATGCCACCAATAGCAACTAATTCATCCCAGATTCTCTTTAATTTGTTGAAATAAGTTGAAATTGAGTCATTCTCCTGTTTGAGATTGCTTAATTCCTTCTGAAGCTGAAACAGTAAAGGTCCACTTGTACGTCGAGACCTTTCAGAAAGCTCATCCCATGGCTGCTTAGAACTATGAACATACATAAATGATTCAGCGAGATCAGGACTCCAAGAATTAACCATCCAGCATGTGACGATATAATCGCATCTGATCCAACTCTGAAGATCAGAAGAATCTTCTTCAGGTCTTGGAAAAGAGCCATCAGAAACCCTAGTTTATGCTTGGCCCCAAGAGCTTGTTGAGCAAAACGACTCCACCGAATTAAATTGGATCCATTGAATAGCTTTGCTGTCAATTGCATTCCGGCTGGTCCCCACTGCTAAAAAACAGTGGATCATTATAAATCTGGTTTTTCTTACTTCCAGAAGGATCTTCCATGGCAAAATTGCAATCAAGATCCAAAACGCAGGAAAAAGGAAATGATCAATGGGATGAAGGTTCATCAAAGAAAGCTTAATGTAATCACAAGAAAAAGAACCATGAATCAAGCGTAGTGTAGTCTGGATTGATTGATGACACAAAAAAATCAATCGAAAACGAAAGAAACAGCGTTTGATTGATGTAGATATGATCAATTGATGAATCGAATCAATCAATCGAAATAGAAAGCGAAAACAAAGGAAGCTGTGATTCAGGATTGGTGACCTTCGGCTCTGATAACATGTAGAATCTGGAGAACTTAGATGAGGCTCTTAGAGAGAGAAAAAATGGGGCTTGTTTGTATTTCCGGAATGCCAAAAAAAAAAAAAAAAGATGATGATTTACGGATGATAGTCCCCTCATATACAAGCTAACTCAGCTGCTAACAAATGCCTAACAACAAAATGTCTCGAACTATCTACTGCTTAGCTGTCTGACTACAAGACTAATTACATAAATACCTCTTCAGAGTTTGCTCTCGGGTAATAGTTTTAGTTTAATTTGGTGACAAGAAGCACTGCACACACATAATTAAAGAAAATGGAATTGATAGCCACACATGACACAAATGTGTTAAACTAAGAAGAATTCCTCTGTTAAAGAGATGAAGATGGCACATGAGAGGGGCATAATTGTCCATTAAAAGAAAGAGAATGCCACAATCAAAAGAAAGAAAGCACTGCAACAAGAGTATTCAAGCAGGACTATCCTTCTCCCTTACATCTCTTCTTCCCCCCCCCCCCCCCCCCTTTTTTGTGGGGGAGGGGGGATTGTCAGAGGGCTTTTAATCAATCTTGATAACATGGCAAACATAAAACCCAAGCAAGCTTCTTTCAGACTTCGTAAAAAGGAAAACAACAAAAAGTTTCAAGAAATAAATAATGGACCGAAATACTCACTGCGGACCAGGTATATGGTACACCTGTCTGATTTGTATGGAGACTGTAGAGACTTCAGACCTCTGGAAGACCGTTTCATAACTGAGGCAAACACTGACGCACAAGCTAATCTAGCGGCCTGAAGATGAAGAGAAATACGCTTCAGGAAATTTTCATGAGGGAGAAACATGCTCTTGTACAGAAATAGTCTAGAGGAAATTTCTTGGAACTTCTATGGCAGAAATATATATGTCTCAGTGTTAACAGCAATGGAGCTGAAGAACACCACTTGTGGTAAAGTGGTAACTGGTAAGCACTCTCAGTCCAAGAGAGAAGTTGAAGTTCAAATCCCACCTAATGCAAG
>NCQT01084316.1:57925-70330 GCA_002740465.1 Stenocereus thurberi | reverse complement strand
GCAATCATATATGCAAACCTAAATACAACACACCATCGCAAAAGAAAGGAAACCTAAACCTACATGCTCTAACTAGTATGCAAACTAAAAATCAAAATGGAAAACATGAAACTACCCTTTTCCTATGCTTAGATAAAGCATTATTTCAAAGTAAAGAAATTAAGAAAATAGAAAGGGAACAAAATATACGATTTCACTAGGTTATGTATTAAGTACACCTAAGCTAAGGCCACCTCACAAATGGGCCAAATGAAGCATTAGTCATTCCATCACAACTTCAAGATGCGGCCCATCAAATTAGATGCCTTCAAAACACGAAGGAACTTATCAAATTCCTAGAACAACAATTTAGAAAAATGCAAGGTAAGAGACAAGAACCAAAATCACACCAAAGACAATAAGTATCCTCATAACTTCATCAAAGGCCTTAGTACAATCATAGGAAGGATTAAAAAATGTAGTCAACATGACTTTCTTAGGCAAGTCATCTAGGCATACACAATAAGGGTCAATAGAAGGACCATACCCTCTAAAGTAACCTAGGAATACATAATCATCAACATTCCCACCAAGCACACTAAATATGTTATTCTCATAACCCAAATCCATAGCAACATCACAAATTATAGGATTACCAATGGGCACATCAATGTAATACTTAGGGGAAAGAGAGGGTAATGAATGAAGAGGGGAAGCATGTGAATGATAAAGGGGATCAGGGAGAACACTATCATCAAAACCAAGGCTAAAAAACTCCTCATCCATAAACACATCACATGACCCCTTGAAAGGAGTCCTAACTAGATCATGCACCTCATCTAAAGTATCTTCTAACTCAAAATATGCATTAACAACACTAAACTTAGCAATTGCCCCTAAAACAGAAACTTCTTGTGATTTTCCGTAAGCACATGGTTTATCGCCGTAATACTAACGGGTGTCGATCCTCATGGATGGTTGTAAAATTCGGTTACCAAAAATTCTAAACTAATTTAAAACTACATGCTAATTAACCAACTCCAAAGTCACGCATTCTACCAATTATTAGACTAAGTAAACAATATTAATTCATGGCATTGTAAGCTTTAACTTGCAAAGACCACATACCAAAATAAGAATGGAGCACGAAAGTGTAAATAAGTTGAGCCCACCAGCACTTACCTGTAATGATTTGTTTTCATTCATTTACCAAATAGAGCGGCAGATGGAAGCAGAGTAAATGAAAATCTCCAAAACAAACAACTAAGGGCTTCATTCAAATGTGTATTCCAATCCAAGGAAGAGCAGAGCACAACCATCGTATATAATCAACATCAACAAAGCTTAATCAATTACACTAATGTCTGAAACCCAGAAGAACAAATCTAAAGTTCGAATAATGAAGAAAACAACGAAGCAATTCGAAAATAAGAACTACCCTTTATTGAATCTGAAACTGAAAATTTTGAATGAAGAACATAAGCTATCAAAATTCTAACTCCTATCTACTACCCTAATCTACTCTCCTCTCTTGCTTTCTGCTTTCGACCTCCATTAAAGGCGCCCAGCAACATGACTCTCGTCCCCCTTCGATTGTCCTCAACTACTTCTTCTAATCGTCGCATTGAAGCTGATAATGATGGGAATGATGTGTAACTGTTGAAGACTTGATGAGGAGGAGGAACGAAGAGAGAGAAAGAGAAACCAATAGGAAGAAAAAGAGCTGCGAGCTACCCCTGTTTTGGCCCTGATTCTCTGATTTTTGCGACTGGAACTGACAAGAAGAAGAAGAAGAGATGGGGAATGAGTAGGAAGTGAAATAATGATGCAATAATGGAGGAAGATGAAAGGTTGAAGGAGGGGAATGCTACCCTGTTCTTTTCAGGTGCTGCCGGCCGTGGGATGAGGAAGAAGAAGGAGAGGGAAGGGGGGCCGGTGGCACGCATGGGCAGGAAGAAGTGAAGCCTAGGCCCAAAAGGGAAAGAAAAGAAAGAGAAAAAGAAAAGAAAGAATGGCGGTTGGGCCGGTCCCAAGGGAAGAAAGAAGAAAAAAACAAAATGCAGGTCTAGTCAAGCATATAAGTCTGGTTGGGCCTCGGGTTGGGTTGGACTTTGCACTTTTCTTTTATTTTGCTTCATTCTTCTTTCTTCGTTGCCCGATTGAATCAAGCCACATTTGGTGCTAACTATTTATTATTTTTCCAATATCATCTTCACTTCCTACAAGATAAACCAAACAACATTAAAATCCTAATTTAATAATTTATTTAGAGCAAATATTAGATGATAAAAGGGTATAAGATATCATAATTTTTGGTTGAACAATTACCCCAACACCTAACTTTTGCTCGTCCTTGAGTAAAACAAAACTAAAAATCCTTAAAAAGAAAATAAAATTCTAACTCACTTTCGTCGGAATGACGATTGCACTTAGCACGTGCAACAAGCCCTTTAAACCCCTAGGTTACCCCTAGTGGACGTGTAAGGTCTCGTGAGGGTTTGCAAAAGATGTACCCAGAAAATCTATAAAAGAAAATATAAACAGAAACCCGAAATTTTCTTTGCAAAAATTAATATGTATAGAACTGGAGAATGATATATACACATTCTAATAAAATAAATCACCCATGTGGCAGAGATATTGGCTTGCATATAAACAGAATGTACTCAACAGGCTTGTTACCCCATGAATGACGTTGAAGCACGAATTTTTCACCCCACTAGACATCAAGACTTGGAATCCATCTCAGTGGTTGTGTGCAAGTGTATCATCATCCTAGGGCTTAGGCTTACTAGAATCAAACTCAATCCCACTTGACTGATACAAACTTCATTACTGACTTATTAACATAAGAAGCAAGCTTTTCCAATAGCAGTATTGCCTCAAAGGGAACATCCAGTAGTACGTGCCTCAAAAGGTAACGCCCAGTAGCGCATGCCTCAAAGGGATATTTGTCATTCCAAATTTTATTCTTTTTTTCCTTTTTGTTTTCCCTTTTTTTCATTTTCATTTTTTTTGTTTTATTTTTATTTTTTTCAGAAGGCAAACAAAAACCCAAAGTAATCGTGTCAAAGACTAGTGGGAGAGCCAATCACAGAATGCTAAGACCTTAAGACAATGAGGATGATATAAATAGGGATTGGATTACACAGCGATAATGAACAAATGGGGTTAGAATCAGTGCTTAGAATGACGCACCGGGGATAGAGACCTAACATGCACATCAGTTCATATGTAAGCTAAAAATCAAAAGACATAGGATTTAAGTTAATCAGAATACCACGAAACCTCCCCAAAAACAAAACAAAAATATTTTGGATTTTCAATTTTTCAATTTTTTTTTCAATTTTTTAAGGATTTTCAGATTTTCATTTTTTAAAGGATTTTTCAAACTTTTTTTTTTAAAATTCCCCCACCCCCACACCTAAATTTCACAATGTCCTCATTGGGAGTGAACAGAAACATAAAATACAACCCAAAAGAAAAGTAAATATGCAAAAAGAAAAGAAGACTCAAAAAGAAAGGAACGTGACAAGACACTAAACAAAAAAACGTTATTAAAAATAAAACAAAGCAACAAATATATACAAAAGAAAACAAAATTAAAAAGAGGAGATAAAGATGAACAATTATACCAGGTCAAGTGTAGAATTACACCTAAGCTATGGCTCTAGAAATTTGTGCAAATAGAGGCCTATGGAGCATCAACCACTGCATATCAAATGGAACATCGCTACTTAAATCAAAACTCGTTAAAGTACGAAATAGCTTGTCAAATACAGAAGACCAACTCTCAATAAGATTAACGCAGAAGAAATAAGAAAGTTGGCGCCAAGTAAAGTACATCCATCACAACAATGCAGCACAAATGAGAGCCCTCTTCAATTTGTCAAACTGTTGGGCCCAAACATCAAACAAGAGTATGTAATTCAAACTAGCCAGCTGGTGGGTCATTGGCCTAGAAATTGGGTTATCATGAAAGATCAATCCAGGCAAAATGGTGGATGCCAAGTTCACAAGTCTCTGAGTACCAAAATGTGCATGAATTTGGTTTAAAGCAAAATTCTTAGTGGCAATGCTCCCAGACTCAACAAATTTAGACTTGTAATTTTCAAAAAGGAGGTCAATTCGGATGGGGTCAAAAGAAAAAGATTCATATTCAGCACACAAATCCACATCCAAACCCACATTGACATCAAACCCACATGAAAAATATTCATATTCTATAGAAAGAATATCTTCACTAAATTCCAATCTAGTGGGTTCAAGTGTCTCCTCATATTGCCTCTATAAACTAGGTTTTTCTGACTCTTCAATCTCATGATGCTCAAAGTCAATTGTGACGCTCAAATCTAACTCACTAGGGTTCCCACATTCATCACCCTCCTTAAACTCAAAAGAATCATTTAAAGTTGTGAGCGGGTCGGCAGAAACTAGGACATCCTCAATGACATCTGTAGGTGAGCTAGTGTGAGGTGCAAGGTCTTGTGATAGATATGTAAGGAAGTCCCCCTGGTGCTCTACTCTAGGCAAAGGCATGTCATTATTCAAATCGGGTCGAGCGAGATAAGATGGCTCAAAATTATCATAGATACTAACTTCTGATTTAGGAGATCCTAAACTAGAGTCAGACTTGTTACAATTCTCCCTATTTTGATTAAAACATTGAGGATATTCAGCAATTCTCACTTTCATGTTCTCTATCATTTGACCAGTCAAGTTATTTATCTTCTTTTCCACACTTACACAGGTAGCATCAACATAAGCACGATATGGACAGTTACAAGTATCATGATCATAAAAGTCACAATATTCACACAAAACATGGGACACACAAGAATAAGAGGGATCATGTGAATCTATAAAATATTCTTGAGAGTAAGGACTAACAGGAATAACAAACTCACTATGAAGTGGGTAACCAAAATTCTTCTGAGCTTGTTTAAGATTGTAAGTATCACAAGCTAATTTTTCAAAGAAATCCCAAACTTCATCTTGAGTTTTAGATAACAATCCTAATACACCTCTAGGATAAATGGACTCAATATAACCCCAAGATTTAGAATTTAGACCCATAGCAACGACCTCGCAAATTTTCCATTTTTGAAAATTTTGATTCAATTGAGCACGATAATCGTTAAGTCTCGATAAATAGCGCCAGAAAGGTTTATACTCAAATTATGGGAAATTAAAAATTGGCATGCTTGAATCTAGTGTTTTTTTTTTTTCAATTTTAAGAAATTTTTAATTTTTTTGGATTTTCAAGTTTTAAATTTTTTTACTTTTTTTAAGAAAGAAAATGCATCTAGGATACTATTTACAAACCAATGACTAAATCAAAAAGAAGACACTCAAATAATTAAGTGAACAAAACAAAATAAACTAACAAAAATAAAACTATGCTATAAAAGAACGACTCAAACATCAAATAGTAATCTAACATAGAAAACAGAAAATAAGTACAAACATAAAATAAGGACATTCTATTTTTTTTTCCTGATTTTTCCTTTTGTTTCTGCTTCTTGCACAAGTATCAAAATTGTTAGTTCTCTTATTTCCAGCATAAAATAATAATAAAAATTAAATTAAATAGACTAAACAAAAAGCAAAATATAAACTCGAATTGAAAATCAAAAACAAAAGAAAGCTCAACTAAACTAAAATAACTTTAAAAAAACTAATGAACACATAATTGAAAGATACGAAACAAAAACGAAATCGATGCAAACGACCTAATTTCACAACGCCATCCCCGGCAGCGACGCCAAAAACTTCTTATGATTTTTTGCATGCGCACGGTTTATCGCCGTAATACTAATGGGTGTCGATCCTCAGGGATGGTTGTGAAATTTGGTTACCAAAAATTCTAAACAAATTTAAAACTGCATGCTAATTAACCAACTCCAAAGTCACGCAATTCTACCAATTATTAGACTAAGTAAACAATATTAATTCCTGGAATTGTAAGCTCTAACTTGCAAAGACCACGAACCAAAATAAGAATGAAGCACCAAAGTGTAAATAAGTGAAATCCACCAACACTTTGTTGTAATGATTTGTTTTCATTCATTTACCAAACAGAGCAGCGGATGGAAGCAGCGCAAATGAAAATCTCCAAAACAAACAACCAAGGGCTTCATTCAAACGTGTATTCCAATCCAAAGCAGAGCAGAGCAGAACCATCATATATAATCAAAATCAACAAAGCTTAATCAATTACACTAACGTCTGAAACCCAGAAGAACAAATCTGAAGTTCGAATAACAAAGAAAACAGCGAAACAATTTGAAAATAAGAACTACCCTTAATTGAATCTGAAACTGGAAATTTTGAATGAAGAACATAAGCTATCAAAATTCTAACTCCTATCTACTACCTTAATTTACTCTCCTCTTTTGCTTTGTACCTTCGACCTCCATTAAAGGCGCCCAGCAGCACGGCTCTCCTCCCCCTTCTATTGTCCTCAACTACTTCTTGTAACCGTCGCATTGAAGCTGATGATGATGGGAACAATGTGTAACTGCTGAAGACTTGACGAGGAGGAGGAATGAAGAGAGAGAAAGAGAAACCGATAGGATGAGAAAGAGCCACAAGCTGCCCCTGTTTTGGCCTTGATTCTCTGATTTTTGCGGCTGGAATTGACGAGAAGAAGAAGAGATGGGGAATGGGTAACGAGTGAAATAATGATGCAATAATGGAGGAAGATGAAAGGTTGAAGGAGGGGAGCGCTGCCCTGTTCTTTTCGGGTGCTGCTGGTTGTGGGATGAGGAAGAAGACGGAGAGGGGAAGGGGGGCTGGTGGCACGCATGGGTAGGAAGAAGTGAAGCCCAGGCCCAAAAGGGAAAGAAAAGAAAGAGAAAAAGAAAAGGAAGAATGGTGGTTGGGCCAGTCCAAAGGGAAGAAAGAAGAAAAAAAACAAAATGCAGGGCTAGTCAAGCATATAAGCCCGGTTGGGCCTCGGGTTAGGCTGGACTTTGCTCTTTTCTTTCATTTTGCTTCATTCTTCCTTCTTCTTTGCCTGATTGAATTAAGCCTCATTTGGAGGTAACTATTTATTACTTTTCCAATATCATCTTCAATTCCTACAAAATAAACAAAACAACATTAAAATCCTAATTAAACAATTTATTTAGGGCAAATATTAGATAATAAAAGGGTATAAAATATCATAATTTTTGGTTGAACAGGCTCACGTGCCTCGAGTCCCATACACTGAGCTAAAGGAAAGGATGAATTAGGTAAGGTCAAAACAATGTCAGTATTGTGAATTACACAAGTCACAACAAAGAGGGGCGTAATAAAATCTAGCACAGAATGCACAAAGATGAGAGACTGAATATCCAGAAACACGACAAGCCTTCTCGAACTCAAATGAATCCCAAGCAATCCATCAAGCAAATACCATGCCTCATCAATGCTTTTACCATGAAAATTCCAATATCCTAAAAGAGTATGGGTCTCACAATTCATACATTCATCAATAAAGTCCAAAATCTCCCATTTACCTACACTATCACATTGAGCAAGAAAGACATGCAAACGCTTAAAATACCTCCGAAAATAATGCATACTCGAATTGAGGAAAACGGAAAATGACCGTCGTTTTTTAAACTCAAAAATTTTTTATCTTTTTTTAATTTTCAATTTTTTGTTTATTTTTTCAAAGAAAAACAAAATACTTAGTCAAACCTATCGAGTAAAACCCAATACTCGACACTAGTCCTTGGCAATAGCGCCAAAAACTTGATATGGCCGCAAGCGCATGGTGGCATTATAGTAAATCAAGGTCATCTCATACAAGGACTAGGTCAAGCTACCGAGCTTTGTTCCGTCTAGATAGGATAAGCAAATTAAAATTTGAGATTGAAATTAAGCTAAATTACTATATAATCTAATGGATAAATATTCAAGGAATTAAGTCCGCCAAGCAATTACTCAGTTCAAGAATAGTTCAAGGACTTTCTCTTCAATTATAGAGTTTCAAAACCAATAATCGAGGTATCACAACCTTCTTTCAAGGCATAGCGAAATACCCAAATCAAATCAATCAATTCTCATGGATTCTTGATTAGTTTAGGTTCACTAGGCACATGATTATCATTTTAGGTCTTTCGATTGGTAATTCTTTCTTAAGACATCACATAATCAAGTCAAATCTGGTGAATCTGACATCAAATTTCATCTTTCAGTACTTTGCGCAACATATAATACAAGTAAGAATGTGATCAAACTTCTTACAAGTAATTCAAACTCCAAACTTGATGAAATGAACCCAACAATTCAAAACACACCAAAAATTAATTGAAGAACACATGCAAATGCAAGTTTAACATCCATCCCAAGATTTAAAACTATAAATTAACATGAATTACATAATGCAATCTATTAATCTAGAAAGAAATAAATCTAATGGAGAAAAGAGAAGATAAGGTGAAGAATAACTTAGCTCGAACACATGGTTGAATCCATCGATTGCAAACTCAATCCTGCCTCCTTGTGAATCTTCCTCTTCTACTTGCTCTCCCTCACTCTAAAAATGGAGTCTAATTCCTATTTAGATGGTGGAATGGATATGGGGCTACCAACGAAGCAATAAAACAGAGCTTTTTATGGCAGAAATGAAGGCTGCAAACATTAAAATATATCACAAAGACTAAAAAGTAAGTGAAATGGATGGTAAAATTACACATAAAATATGAATTATCAATTCCCACACCAAAACATTTGCTAGTCCTTGAGCGCAGAATAACAATAATGCATATATTCAACTCATCAAGTAGAACACAATTAGGTAGTAAAGTCAAATAGTCCAATTATGCATATCCACTCTAAGTCACATACATCAGTTCACTACTAACACACAACTCATTATCAAACATTTGTATTTTCAATTAAGTCAATAGGCCAACACTCGAGCAAATTAAGCGCACAACTAGAGCATGTAGTAAACGGTAAGCATAAGATTTCAAGCCACATGACAAAAATCACAAGGGCATCTTAAAATGAAGTTCCCAATGCCAGATCAATTTATTAGCCTTTTTCTTTCCCTTTTTTGGGATTTTTTTGGAAATTTCTTTAAAGTTACTTGATTCCATGTGTTTTCTTGATTGGATAAAGACACGAATAAGAATAACACTTAGAGAAGCACTTAGTAAATATTCAAACAATTAAAGATATGAATAGAGATATGACCTAAACATTGGTACCATAATTAAATCTTAATTAATTTAATTTATTTCATTTATTGATTGGAAGTCAATGGGGGTGCTCAATACTTTTTAAATACTCATAATGTGGAGTTACATCTCAAACTCAAAATCTGTTACATAGTGACATTAGCATAGTAAAAATGTTTGGCCATCAACTAGTTAAAACTAGAAGTGATCTTCAATACCATAGGTCACATGAATCAAATCCACATATTCAATAGTAGAACATGCACAATTAGACTACTCAAGCTCTTCCTAAAATCAAATTCACCAAAAGATTTTCAAGTTTAATTTTTCTCAAAATTTTCATTTGCCTTACCCTCACATCTAAACCTTATGTTATCCTTAATGTGGAAAACAATAATAAAGAAAAAGATGGAGAAAGGAGCAATACCACCTTCAGCATGAGGAGATCATTTCCAGATAAGCCCATCAAGCTAACTCCATAGATACCTAAAACCATCACAAACCACAACAGCCAAAAACCAAGTGAAGCATCACATTCTAAAACACAAACACACCTTGAATAAAAAGAGAAAAAAAAAAAAACTCAAAACTTACCTAAGAGGATTAGATTGCCTCCTAACAAGCACTATGTTTTATGTCTTCAGTCAGATAAGGTCCCATCCACTAACCGTAGTAAACTAGGTCTACTAGATTGATGGACTTAGTCAAACCAAGTTTAATGTTATTAGTCACAATAAGTTTCAAAAATTGACTTTTGACCATAAGAACTTCGCCATCCTAGGGATCCAAAATTTGGATTGCCTCAAAGGGAAACACTTGTTGGATAATAAAAGGGTCATTCCATCTATATCTCAACTTGCTAGGAAACAACTTAAACTTAGAGTTAAAAAGCCAAGCCTTCTGATTAGGTCCAAAAGATTTATCAAAAATCGTTTTATCATCAAAAGCTTTAGTTTTGACTTATAAATATTAGCATTCTCATAGGCTACATTACAAAATTGATCCAACTCATTAAATTGAAGGCCATGGTTAGGACCCGCTTATTTCATATGAAAATTAGAAGTTTAAATAGCCCAAGAACTATTGCGTTCTAATTCAACTAGCAAGTGACCAGCCTTACTGAAAAGAAGTCGGTGAGGAGACATTCCTATAGGAGTCTTATAAGCTGTACATAGGCTCATAGAGCATCATGCAATCTCAGTCCTTTCTATAGGGTTGAACCGTTTTCTCAAGTATAGACTTGATCTCATAATTAGACAACTCAACTTGAGCACTAGTCTAAAGGTGATAAGGGGTAGCTATTTTGTAAGTCATAGAATACTTTCTAAGTAAAGCCTCAAATGACCGATGATAAAAGTGACTACCTTCATCACTAATGAGAGCTCTAGGGGTACCATATTGACAGAATATATACTCTTTCATAAATTTAACTGCTGTCTTGTGGTTATTGGTCATAGTAGCTAGAGCTTCCACCCACTTTGACATATAATCAATAGCAACCAAAATGTAAACAAAGCCAAAAGATAGGGGAAAGTGACTCATAAAATCAATGCCCCACACATCAAATATCTCAATAATCAGAATAAGGGAAAAGGGGTATCCTATCACAATGGGATGAGGCACCCATACATTGGCAGCGCTCACAAGTAAGACAAACCAATAAGCATCACGAAACAGAGTGACTTAGAAGAAGCCACTTTGTAGGAGTTCAGCAGTAGTCCTATGAACTCCAAAGTGAGCCCCGCAAGTATAAGAGTGACAAAATGTTAGAATATTATGAATTTCACTCTCGAGAACACATCTATGCACCACTTGGTCAGGACAATGTTTGAAGAGATAAGGGTCTTCCCAATGCTAATGGCTTACTTGCGAAAAGAACGTATCTTTCTCTTGTTTGCACCAGTAAGGGGGAATCTTCCCAGTGGCAACGTAATTCATGATATCAGCAAACTAAGGGAGAGGGGCATGTGATACAACAAATAGTTCCTCATTAGGAAAATGGTCAGAAAATCCAACTAAATCATCAGTATACTCAGTAAAGATTCTAGGCAAGTGTCTGTAACTGAATTTTTAGAAACTTTCGTATCCTTTACGTCACTATCAAACTCTTACAGCAACAAAATCCATCTAATAAGTCTCGTTTTGGTGTCATTCTTAGCTAATAAATGCTTTAATGCAGCATGATCAGTGAACACAATCACTTTTGAACATAAAAGGTATGGATAGAATTCATCAAGTGCAAATGCTACGGCTAGCAACTCTTTTTCAGTAGTAGAATAATTCTTTTTGAGCATCAGTTAGAGTTCTACTAGCATACTNNNTGACATGAGGCATTCTATTCACCCTTTGACCTAAAACACAATAGCAAAATCAAATGCAGTGCAAACCTCAAATAGAAAAGAAAAATAAGATGGATGCACAATAGGAGTTGACACAAATAAAGATTGAAGCTTATCATAAGCTTTACTCAAGACTCATCAATAAAAAAAGAAGCATCTTTAATGAGGAGGCTAGTAAGTGGGTGAGCCACTTTACTAAACTCCTTAATAAATCTCCTAAAGTAACCAGTATGACCAAGAAAAGATCTAACTTACTTCACAGAAGAAGGCACAGGCATATTAGAAATCAGATCAACCTTGACTTTATCAACCTTAATTTCCTTTTTACACATTTTATGGCCCAATACAATCCCTTCTTGGATCATGAAGTGATTCTTTACCCAACTCAAGAGAATATTCACTTCTTCACATCTGTTCAACACAATAGACAAAATAGCAAGACACATATCAAAGGAAGCACTAAAAAAAGAGAAATCATCCATAAGCACCTACATGAAATTATCAATATAATTAGAAAATATGGCCACCATACATCTTTGAAATGTAAAAGGTGCATTATACAACCCAATACGCATCCCCCAATAGACGAATGTACCTGAAGGGCATATAAAGGTGGTTTTCTCTTGATCCTCGAGATAGACAAGTATTTAGTTGCAACTAGAATACGCATCTAGAAAATAGTCAAAACCTTATCTAGCTAATTTTTTCAAAATTTGATCAATGAAGGGGGAAGGAAAATGGTCCTCTCTAGTGACAGAATTTAGCTTTTTATAATCAATACACACTCTCTACTCGTGGTCTGTCTAATAGGAATTAGTTCATCTTCAGCATTCTTTACCATCTTTATGCCAGATTTCTTAGGGATGATTTGAATTGGACTGACCCATTGACTATTAAAAATAGGGTAGATA
>NCQT01084289.1:27990-39041 GCA_002740465.1 Stenocereus thurberi | reverse complement strand
CAAGTATTTAATTGCATAAGCTTTTATTTTGCTCCAAGTAAATGCAAGTCACTTTCTCTCTCTAGTTTTCTCTCCTCCTTCTCTCTACCCATAGCAGCAACCCCTCCCAGCCCTATTATGGTATTTTTCGGCCACTTTTCAGCCACTCTCTGGCAAGTATTTCAACCCCCAACAACCTCCCTTCATTAGCTACCATCTCCCCATCCTCAAGATCACCAAACCTCATCTCCACCGGCATTTTTTTCAAGATCAAAGTAAGTAGCTTTATCTTGTTCTTTGGATTTTTGATTTTTGCTTCTTGTTTTGTTGTTTTAATGGTGGATCATGTTGTTTTCATTGAATTAAGAATTATTTTGGTGATGGATCATGGTGGAGTTGAAGTTGGATCATGCTAGGGTTAGGGTTACATTTAATCATGCAAGCTTCATGCTAAAGTGTTGGACTTTGATTGTTTTATCCTTGATTTTGATCATCTTTTAATCTATTGAAGTTTATTATGATGTTTATGGTGTTTTGAAATGATGAGAGTGAGTTCAAGTAGGCTTTAAGTTAGGGTTTTGTCCAAGAATGCATGGTTTGAACCAAACTAGTATTAAACTTAAACTATGTGAATATGTGACTACAAAATTAAATGTGGTGTTTTTGTATCATGTTGGGATGGACCAAAGTGTGCTTACATGCTTTTAAGGAATGATTTACATTGAGGATTGGTGTGAAAAGTGAGAGAACAAGCTCAAACAGTGAGGCTGGAATTTTCAGAAAAATATGGCAATTTTTGGGAGAAAACTCGTATTAATTGGCACGTCAAAAATTCATGATTTTTGGTGTAATGATAGCTTGATGAGTTATCTTTCAATAGCCTCTAGAATTACTCAATTTTGAGTTGTGTGGACAAAGTTATGATTAATTTATTAAGGACTGCATAGAATACATTTAAACTGGGAGCAGTTTTGAACAGTAGACTGGTATTGATTGGCTCATTAAGAATTTGTGATTTTTGGTGTGTGGATAGATCAACGACTTCTCTTTCACATGCATTTTGAATTACCTTAATCCAAGTTCTCTGAAAAAAAGTTATGATCACTTTCCTACGACTGGGCAGATTGAACTGAAATTGTGCACGTCTGTGTTCTACCCTAATTTTAGAGACCTTACTATATGAATCGTGCTTTGTGTCCTAAATAAAATTTTTAGTGGATATTATGAGATTTTCATATTGGGATTTTATATCCCAATTGGAGGTCAGGGGTGAAACATATGAATTTTCTAAAGTAGACCATCAAACGGTATTATGTGAAGAAAGAAATCAGTACTTAACGGATCAAACTGAGGCTATTTGAGCCTTATGAACCTCACAACACCCCTTATGGCATTAAACCTTCTATTATCCATTTCAGAAACATCAAAAAACCCATATTTCATTTATTTCAATTGAAATCTTTTCATATCAGCTCAATCATTCCAATGTGATCTATTTTGTTTCAATTTGTTGTATTTCAAGTTCAATAACCCTAACTGATTTATTTTTCAGATTATCTTGGTTTAACTTGCCTTAGATTGAATTATTGGAATTGTAGAACCTTTTTTTAATTAATCAATTTCCATCAAAGTTATAAATTAAGTCAGGGAACATGGTTTACTAACTACATTTATCTATAATGACATCTCTTAAACAGAATTGGGGCCTAGTCTATCATTTTTTATTGTGCATACGTATCATCAAGTAAAATTGTATTTTAAAGACTTCAGGTACATCCATTGCCTATATGTTTAGAAATCAGAGTGTATTTATCAACGTTATAATGTTTTGGTAAGTATATCAATGAATCAGTTTACATAGTGATTTATCAGTTAATTAGTGACCCCGTCAGTTATCATCTATAGGGCATTCACCATTCATTTACCCGCGCGACTTCAGGCTAGATCCTGGATCAGCTTGGCAAGTGTACACCTATCCATAGATCGTAACAGTATCAAGGGATTCACTGTCAGATAATAATTAGCAATACAATCTTATATTCATCTCTTTTCCTATTTTGACCTTAAATGAATTACAAAACGAGTCAAATCAGTGTTTCAATAATCATTTAACAATTCAGGAATGCATGTACTGAGCTTCGGCTCACAGTTCGAAATGTTTTTCATGTTTTATTTTAGACAAATGCCCAGAGAATTGTCTTCATACTAGTAAACCAGTGGAAGAGAATAAGTTACGCAAGGAATCTGGATGGATAAATACTGATACAGTGTTTGCATATTTTTAGAGTTGTATAATGAAATCTTCAGTGGATGAAGATGCAAATTATATGGTGAATTATTTTTACTATAGTGTAAAAACCTTATGTTGGTTAACAGTTGATTATATATAGATTGAAGCTATGCTTAACTATTTTATTTATAGTGCTCATGTTTCAAGCCTTGTCCTTTTTGGATGGCTGTAACGCCTCTATCATTGGATTTATCATATTACAATTGAGTGATTTATTAAGGAGAATATAAACAGTGAAACATGTTTAATTTTGAGAAGTTACAAGGTGGACCATTACGCTCGTCAAGGTCTTCTGGGTTCCCACTCCTTGGCCTACTCCGTAGGAGACCTAAACTTGTGTCCAAATATTTAGTACCATTTCAGTAGAACAAAATATTTTAGATATATCTCTTAACACATCTTACCTCAAAATTCTCATTGTATCACAACAATGACATTTTCATTCTCAAGGAGGCTAGTATACTTGAATAAGGTCGTTTCACTTTCGAAAAGAATACAACCATTCATCTTGTCAAAGCATGCTTGCCATATCATAGTAGTTCACATATATACGTATCAACACATGCCTTCAAGCACAAAGCAAATATATTCATTTGTAATTCATGCTATTTCTAAGGCGATGGCCCATTTAAACAACTTCTGAATAATTAAGGGATTATTAAACATTCAAGTTACTTGTTTAAGTAATCAAGACGTTGCTCTAATCAGTGTAACAAACAAATGACTCTTACGCCAATTAGTTAACGAATTTAATTATTCGAAGGCCTCAATGAAAGAACGATGGGGCATGGTTACAGCGAATTAAGTGAGATTCAACCGAAACGAGTCCTAGTTCTCAAATCATTGAGTACGAGACTTTTAAATGCATAAGCAACTTGGAAGAACTAAGATTGCAACTCTTTTGTGTAGAACTTAGTCATCAAATACACACATAGCACACACGTGAATCGTATGCTAACAAAATCACAACTTGGTTCAGCGACATTCAATCATAGGCTTGAAACATTTGACATTTTCATATAATCATGACAATAATCAAAACAAGTTCAAGATTTATGGATGTAAGTTCGATCACAAAAATAAGTACATAATTAACACTTCTCAACACTTCCATAATTTGCTAATTTAAAACACTCAAACCCAAACTCCCTCGTTGCAGCACTAACCATATACTTCACCTCGAAACACATCATTTTAGCCCAAATTTATAAGCCAACCTTCTTTCAAAATTCAAACTCCTAAATTTCTTCTCAACTCATCTTGTTTCAAGCTTAAAGATCATGAACCTGAAGATACATAAATCTTTTGTAGACTCTTAGCAACTTAAGAGTACAATTATCACCCACTTGCTAATCAGATATTTTCAATTCACTCAAATTCTAATCTCATACTCGAATTAGGGTTCATGCACAATTCAGAAGACGATTTAAAAATTAGTAATTAATTTAGGAAGCTGAGGATTATCCACCTCGATTCCAAGCTAAATGACCTGTTTTAGGATTTGGTTTTGGCGATTCTCAGGTGGCCTGAGTCCCGATTCTCACCCTCCTCTTGCTACTGGTCGTGGATCTCAGCCAGAACACCACTGCCCAGACAAGCCACTTCCAACCCCCTTGCTGTTGCGTGTTGCTAGAATGGCCGGCGGTGCCCGGTCACTCGCCATAGCTAGGTGGCCAACCGGTGGTTGCTGTAGGCACCGACATGCCCGGTGACATTATGTTTCGCTAGCCAACTTCTCGCTCAATCCCACTCTCCCTCTTGTCTCTATTTCCATGCTTGCAGGCGAGACGAATGAAAGGGCATGACCGGCGAGTGGTTTATGATGTGTCATCCACGCTGCATTGCCCTCACTCTCCCCCCTCTCTTTGTGTGTGCCAGGTTCAAGGGGTCGCCAGGAAGAAGGGTCGAAGAGACCCCCCTTTCTCCTATTTCTTTCGTTCGTGAATGGCAGGGGCTCCAACCCTTTTTCATTTTATTTTTTTTATGGTCAGCTAGTTTATCTAGTGCTCCTTAAACTCAAAATTTGTACCTCTAAGTCCAAATTGAAGCCTGTTGATCCTAATACTCGGTGATTCACTCGAATATACTAATTCCGTTCTTGCTAGCATTCGGCACAATGCTAATTTTTGTTTGTTAAAAATATCGTGAAATCTTAAAGAAACTAATAATACAAATCCCCTTTTTAATAAAAAATGCCAACTTAAACAAACACACGTTATTAATCCAACTTTCTACAATAACAAAATGACGGCCCATCAATCATTAGGCAAATTTGTTAGTTACCACTGAAATAAAGATCGCGATTATTACACTACCACAGGGCTAGTTAATCGTACATAGTAGGCTCAAAGACACCTGGTTCTGGAAGGTACATGAGTTTGAACACTATGTGGAATGTGCGACTGACAATACACTGCATGGGTACCTGTGCAGGTAAGGCGTCGATCAATCTTAGAAATGGCGGCAGTGGCACGAGGAGTTAACAAACAAATGTGTTGTACCCTAGGGATCACTAGGCAGCTCTTGCACTTTATAGGGGTAGAGAAGGCATAACACAATTCTTCTTGGAGGAAGGTTGGTTTGCCCAGGCAACTGATCCTGTAATAATGTACTCTTACATATAGAGTCGACAACTAAAGTTGAGCATATATAGAATGATCTTCATGTGTGAATAGCTACGAGGAAAGAAAGATGGTAGATGAGAATGAGAAAGGGCGTCGTGTCTAGGTGAGTGGGCAGAGTGGATGAAAAAAAGGTGCCATGCCATGGAGCAAGAAATCTCCCTTTTCTACTAATTGATTGAGGTACCTCCTAGGAAATAAGGGACCTTCCTTCTCAAGCATAATGTAGGCAAGACAAAGATAGAGCTAACTTATCATTATGGAGAAAATTAGTACTCTGGATCGAATAGAGCTTGCCAACGACACCTGGCTTTCTTCGCCGCATAGACGGTTAGCTGCGCTTAATAGGCCGATTTGGTTTGGCTTCCTCTCTGGAGCCACATTCCTTACCTTACCCTCGCTACACTCTTACTCCAAGCTATGCCTGCTGAGCTTCATGCATTACGATTTCCTTTTCTGCCAACGCTCTAGAGTATGACCCGGGATGAGAAAAGAAAGACTTTTTTCTCCACTATCCAAGCAAACAGTAAGTAAAGGCCGCTTCCTCCGGCGGACTTTCCCTCCTCAAAGCAAAGACACCCTAAGACAAAGTACAACTATTGGGAAGCGGACATGATCAATAGAACCTAGCTGGATCTAAGATGGGATAGTGACACCCATTCCTAACCAATTCTGAAAAGGTCACTCATGTTGGAGGGAGCATCCTCGCTTAGTGATTGGTTCGCTAGTTCATCCAAATTCAAAGAAGTTATGACGAACGAGCCACATGTGGTAAAACTTGCATGTGTAGTTCTGGTCTGGCTTTCCAAAGGTTTTTAATAATGTTGCTTGTGCTCACTACTAGCAGAACTTACCTTGAAAGAATTCACATGCAGCCACCAGCTCTCCTAAAAGATAAGGGGAAATTTGCTGCTTGCTGCTCACAACGACATCCTACCGATACTATTAGTCAAGTCATCTGCCAATCTTTATGATCTCCTTTCGTTCTATTCTGAATTTGTTTTTGACCAATTCAAGGTGAACAACTAGACATTTGTAGCATCATGTGAAGCAGGATTAGGAGCACCATTAGAAAGAACAGAGTGCAGTGTGAGAAAGAAAGTGAGAAAAAGTGCTACCTTCATCCAATGAACCATGGGATTGAAGAAACCATTACGCTACATGGAGCCACGCAATACAGGGAAGGATATGAGCTTTATAACAGAATAATGATTCATAGAACTTTGCTACGTTCAAGCTTAAGATAGCTTAATTTTTCTGTTCTACCGTTCATGCCTTCCAAAACCAGAATCGCTCCTGTTCTGATGCCTTCATTTACTGCCTCAGAACACTGGTCTAACCAGTTCAAAAGGAATGCCTTGATCTCATGTTCGCAGCATATACGACATTCCCTAATTTGTAACACCGTATTCTAGGTAAGTGCAAGGAGACAAGCTTTCTTCATCAAAGTGAGACAGGTCTGTTGAACGCCCAACTCAGGTCATGGTTGATACTGCTCTTACAGTATGACATGATGTTCACACCACAAACAAAGTTTTAACCATCGATCGAGTAAGGAAAGGACAGGCATTGAATCTTTCTTAGAAGCACATCCGCTATAGTTGGACTTCAAATTGCTTCAAGAATTGCCTTTTGAAATAGTCTACTATATGGAAGTTGCATCAAGACCCATGTCAAAAGCCTGAGAGATGTATTTGAATTATTGCCTCAAAAACAAATAAGCAAGGACGTCCAAAATCAGGGGTTAGAATCGTCTCTATTACTCCCCGAGGTAACATTCTCTCGTATTCGTTCACTTTCCAAAGTCATGTTCTAACAATGTGTCAGACAAGACACTTATTATGTTATGGAAATAAAACTAGCTCGTGACATCAAAGTACATCAACTAGAAGTTCTATGTAACTCACACTTGGTAATT
This sequence comes from Stenocereus thurberi, assembly GCA_002740465.1. Classification (NCBI taxonomy): domain Eukaryota; kingdom Viridiplantae; phylum Streptophyta; class Magnoliopsida; order Caryophyllales; family Cactaceae; genus Stenocereus; species Stenocereus thurberi. The sequence goes on along the minus strand of NCQT01084289.1, from coordinate 32,233 downwards.
GGCCAAAGGAACAATGCCTATGATGTTAGAAAACTGCATCTCACAAGCTATCATAGAGCGAATTAGCACACACCTTCACATATTTCAACATTAAACATATCCCCCTGGGCCATAACATAAAGGCATATGACAATGCTGGTCTAGCGACATCTCTGTATTTACCAAATGGGAATCTATTATGATTACGATCTGTGAGAAAAGAATCACACCACCCTTCCACATCTGTGAAAGAGGCTAAACAACTAACAAAGTAATCACTAGAGGATGCTTACCGAATTCTTCTATCAATCAAACGCAAAGAAAGCTCTCGCAAAGGGCTCTTTGTATGTCCATCGTTTACTTAGCCATTTTGGGTTAACAAGATGTGAAAGTTCCTTTCTAAAAGAAGTGGAGACTGCTTCGATAAGACCAAGAAAAAAAGACTATTCTAATCTTTGAAAGAATAGATTGTTCTCTCATTTCTCAAAACTTGCAACCTTAAGCAGAAAAGAGAAAAATATCTAACGCCTACCAGTGATGAGCTTCACTTTTCGTTAACCTCAATAAAAAACCTAGGTTAAAGATTAGGGCTATGCCTTCCGTCTAAAAATGAAGATTATCCTCACCAATGATAGAGGCCAACTTTAGCTTGTCGGCCGGGCCTTACTATCACAAACCTTACAGATCTCGCTCAATCTTTTACACTAATGTATCATACTAGGCTAGCGTGTAATGGCTTTCGCTAAGAGGGGCTCGATTCTTCAAGCTCTAACCAACCGTGAGTTTGTGGTGCTCGCATTCTGTCAGCCACGTTTTATGTAATGGTCAGCATTCTTACGTCCTCTTCCTTATCCTCCTACTTAAGAATCAAAAGGTTACCTTTAGATGTTGTCGTGAAAGCTCAAGCTTGGTGGATTTTATGAGAAAAGAACAAGTAGGTTTTGAAAGTTCATTAATTAATAAACCTCTGATGCTAGCAAGGTAGGGACTATGGTCGTGCATCTCCAGTTTAGCGAACGATAAGATCTCAAACATTGACTAGCCAGTATGGTTGGTTTGGTTATTCTTTTCTATTTCAAAGTAGTTAGCTGGCTGCACGAGTTACCTTCTTCATAGCTTCGTTGGACGACACGACATTAAAGTTTCAATATGGGTTGGCTATAGAAGTGACGGTTCCCAAGGATCCAATATGATCACATAAGTCTACGTTGCCATGACATTATTCTATAGAAGCAGGCGGGCTCTTATTCGATCTAATTTTTTAGTGTCACAAGGGAGGGATTGACCTTTGTAATACATATTCATTCGTACCCGCATGGCCCCACTGATTTGTTTAGATCTAATCATTAGGCAGCGTAACCCAGTTCTACTTTACTAAGCCCCGTGCTCATTTGATGAGGGAGTTTAACCGAACTACATTTTTAATAATAACGCAAAAACCCTTGACCCGATAGTCATTAGTTTAGAATGAAGAATGAAGAGTGCCCTGTCCCAGCAAGCACCAATTCAGCATAAAATTCAAAGATTCACTTTACTAAATAAGCTTTAAAAGCCAATGTAATTTTACGCATTCGGCATCTGACTATACCCTGCAATTAAAGTCAATTAGCTTCGAGCCCATAAAGAAAAGCGTAAGGGTGCTTTCTCGAAGTTTTGCACATTGTACTGACTCTTTTTAGCTTTCAACAAATCGAATGTTTTGAAGATGGTTAAGATCTACCCCCTGTTTCAATCAAAATAAGTCCCCATAGCACCGAGACATTGGCTTCCGCTAACAGTGAACTATTAAGGATCCCATCCCATGCATATTCTATATTATAGCTTGTAAGTAATTCACCTTCTACTTTTGGGAGATTAAACAGTGCTAGATTAGTTTCTGCTAAATAAGAAATAAAGAAGATAATCAATATAGGGAAGAAGGGAACACTAGACCATATCTGCTTTTGTGCCATGACAATCTCACTTGCATTATGAGGACCAACAAAATATCAATACAATATACTAGGATCCCTAGCCAGAACTACATGTGAAGTTTCCCTGCTTGTAGATCCTTCGTTCTTTTTGATATGGTCCTATGCCTCAGCATGAGATAAGTGGGTGGAACTGCACACTTTTGTGTTTAAAGCGTTGTCAAGTGAGTAGGCAGCGCTTAATAAACAAAACTCCCTTGAAGAGGCTGGGTGGCTTCCTTTTCGACTAAATACCCTAATGATGATGTTGGGGCCTACAACAGTGACAGTTAGCCCCAGGCCAGTATCCTCCTCTGGAAAGGGTGGATTCGTCAGCAAACTACTCATTCTTATGTTATATCGACCCCAACCCAAGGCGCGTCCCACAGTGTGAAGAGCATTGTTTTGAGGGAAGGGAAGCATGTTTGACAAAGCAATCATCGGAGGTGATAGGAGTGCTTTTATCAAATGACTTATGTGGGCTGAGCCATTTACATTCCAAGTGGTGGCCCAATTCAGCTAGGCGAGAATAGACTCACATAGAGGCGATGCTGTTCAGGAATATCTTTCTATATTAGCTAGCAGGGGCAGGCTTTCCTATGGTAGTCCCACCGCAGCCTCTAACCATTCGTCCTCTTTCATCTTGATTTAGCTAGACTTGTATATAGCCAACCATGGTAGCTCCATATGAGAGTGACGTAAAAGCTAATCACTCATCAGTCAGCTCAGCCCCTTTCATAGTTAGCTTCTCCTCCTATTAAGAGAATAGGCATCCTGTCAAAGTGGCCTACCTTTACTCTAATACCAGTTGTGTGCCATGCACAATGCAATAGGAACGATTTCACTGGCCCTCTAATGATAAGAAGCAGAATACGCTACAACCTATAGCTCTTTTCTTTGTCAAGGACTTCTACGAAATGAAAACGGATGACATCGTCGCATGTTCTACATTTGTTGCCTTAGTTTTTCTCAGAGTACTCCTATAGCTAATCTGTCACCCAACCTACCTAAACAACTGTCAGGCTCCTGTCCATTTTGGAGAATTACCTCTTATGGCACGCATAGCCTACTTACTTATTCCAGTAATTTAGATAAAAATCGCCACTTTCATGAAAGCATGGTTCTTGCATCCCTCCTTGGAGCTCGTCTATTCGTTGGGTGTTCCTTTACTCTCACGTTCAAGTGTTTACTCGTCATTTAGGCTGCTGACTGAGATTTCCACTCATTGCGGTCACCTCTAAGGTTGTTTGCACCTAGATAATACCAAGAACCTTATGCCCAGCCTTTGATTAGATAAAGTTGCCCACTCAAAGCCCGCCTTATGACCCAAAAAAAAGAGCCTTGTGACGAGCCATGGACATTCTCCATGCTGTGGTTCCCTCTGGTCCATTCCCAGGTTAGGTTGGGGGAACATCCGAGCAATTGTCTCCATGGATCAAAACATGCTCATAAGGTGCACAACAAGAATAAGACCAATAGAGATTGCATAGGGGGCCATTTGAGTTGCAGATCGTGATGCTCCTAGAAAGGAATATTTAGAATATAGAGGAGTGAAAGTTCTAAAAAATCAACGAGTTGGTCATATCTTTGCACGAATGGTCTGAGCACATCCTCTATTACCCACACCACACTTATGGCTCTACACCCTACCCCAACTTGCTCTGGCCCCAGGTCCTACCTTTCTATTCCATGGTAAGCAGGCCGTAAGAGCATAAGGGATGGTATCCACTTTTGACTCATAGAAACCATCTCTGTTTTATCCCTCATCACCAAACCCAAAAAAAAAGAACAATAGAGAAAGTTGTTCTCGCCGAGGGAGTTGCATCAAAAACATCTTCATCTAGGCTTCGTCATCCTAGTCCTCGAAATCCGAAAAGATAACAAATCCAAAACTATTTCACTTTTTTTCACTGACGTATCTACTCAGACTGAATAGGATTTGAGGAGCTATCATGATCATTCCCATCAATTTCAGCAGGCAAGTAGGGTGCGGAAGCTACCGTTTCACAAACGCAAGCAAGGTAGCTTTCTAACTCTCAACATAGCATACATTGGTTGGTGAGAAAAGAGGCATTGGAAAGACCAGACTCTGTATACTAAAGTAAAAAGGAGACATTCGGGAAGCGACTTGTCGCTTCTGGCGAAGCTTAGCAAAGGCCAACCACTTGAAAAACTAACATACCTTTCATGAGCTACCACTCATGCTACCAGAGGTGAAAGCAGTAGCTTTACAAACAAAGCCGAGCTGGGAAGGTAGGCGGGCAAAGGAAGCCTATTAGTAGTATAAACAATTAGTGACTAGTGAAATACCCCAA
>NCQT01084266.1:2491-17563 GCA_002740465.1 Stenocereus thurberi | reverse complement strand
AAATGGAAGAAAAAAGAAAAGAAGAAGAATAAGAATGAGGAAGAAAGCAAGCAAGAAAGAAAGGAAAGACCCAATAGAAAAACACACACAGAGGATAAACCCAGAGCAAGAGGGTGACTAATACAATAAGATCAGCTAATTTCAATAACTTACCGGAGGAATTGAGTGTACATATACAGCCTGACCTGGCCTTCCAAACATCGCCTGCATGAGTGGAACGAATATTAAGTGAAGAAAACACTTGTAAGAAGCATATTTCAAGCCATTGATGCACAAAGGAGACAGCAACTGTGTTAAGAAAGACTAATGCCAATGAGCCAAAAAAATTATAGCAAATATACATACACTTTGAGTTATTATTATCCCACATTTGAGTGTTTGAGGTATCGTACTTAACTCTTCTATGTTGCTTATGTTCTTATGTTGTTTTTTAAGTACTTCTTTTATTCATTACCTTTCGTCAATCAAAATTTCAACTTCGAAAAAAATTTAATAAATTTAAAAAAAAATTATGTGGGTCTCTTGGAGTCGGTCTCTCTATGAAAGATATGTCTACAGCGGTAACGTTGCCCAAAAGTGATCTCCCTAGACCCGGCGAAAGAGGGACCGCAATTGGGAGTTGTTGTTGTATACATGCACTTTGAGGATTGCGATGTATATCAGGAGGCACTGGTTGAATAGTTTGGTACTGAGCACCATTTCTTATAGACTGTGGTCTTGTTGTGATGTGTCCATAATCTCCTTCAAGACGAAGGGACGGATGAGACAGCAAAAATTCTCGTACATCAGACATTCTTTCAGTGTCTGAAACAACAGCAGCAAATACTAGGTAAATGCAGTTAACAGTCGCATAAATAATTGAACAAAAAGCTATAAAGGGAAAATAGTTGAGAATGCATCCTTCCTGGAAACTGTTCGCAATATGTTTGGGATAGCAAACTTAATCTCATGTATTAAGGCCCAGTCAAACTAGCTAGAAATTTGGTGCAACAAGGGATACCAAGAAACACAAATGCACCAAAAGAAAAGGGTGATTAATAGTATAACAATATCTCTCAAGGACATGTTCAATGATGGGCCAGCACAACAACGTAAACCCTTCCTGCTTTTCCTTTGGTCACTGCATTCGTTGTGTTTTAACCCTGTCATCTTGTCTTTTCCTACAGACTTTCCCATTTTCTTAGCTTTTGTTTCATCATCATAGCATTGTTTCCTAGAAACTTTCTCTATGTCTATAAACACCACTGCTATCATTAGCATTATAATCACCCTGATATCTATATATACAAATTAGCCAGTCTATATAGATTCAACTCCACATTTCCTGTTCAAGGCTATACTCCCCCCTGTTTTCAATTAGACCATTTTTTATGCCATCTATTCATGAATGTTTGTTCAACAACAAAGCAACCATGTTCATCAAGGGGAGCGGAGCGAAACAAAAGCAGATTGACCAGCAAAACTTTTAAGCTCTAATCGGAAATAAGAACACATTTGGGGCTCTAGCATCTACCACATATCAATCAAGGGAAAAATGAAACCTCGAAGAACATATGATACATACTGGTTGGGTATACTGAAGACCACTATCAGTATTTGGTGATGTAAAGTTAACATATGGGAAAATTTTAATAGGCCATGATGAGCGTGGTGCAACAGGCCTAACTCCAACCTCTGGCTGAGGAGCAGCTACTTGTACTGAAGGAATGTTAATGGGTACATAAGCCATGCTTGCAGCTGATGGCACCAGTAGTGGTGTCGATATGAAGTTTGGAAAAGATGGAGAGAATACTTTTGCTCCTGGATTGAGCTTAGATTCCTGAAACACAGCAAAACAGTAGTAAGAATAATAATAACAGCAACAGTTGCTGCAGTTCATGAATTTTATAAGAGAAAAATTGCAATAAATGCATGACCAAATGCATTCGGGTAAGATGGACCAGCATGTTTACCTTGGCAGTTCTATTAGTGAGCAGATTTTGAGGAGCCATTTCCGCAGTGACTGCCAAGCCACCGTGAGCAGCATCATATTCTGATTCTGGGCTGACAAAATAAGAGATCCCTGACGTAACAGGCTCCGTATGAATAAATTCTTTTGGAATGTCAGTATCATGGAACTGATTCACAAGTTTAACGTCAGCATATGCGTAATTTGCAGCAGGGTTTTCCTTTGCTAGCCAGTTGGATGCAATCGTTGTGTTATGTTCCTTCTGTACATCCAATTCACTGCAGTGCTCATTCACTGCTAGTATCTCAAATTCCGACAGTTGTCGGCACCATGCAAAAGAAAAAGAGAGAAATAAGTCGATGACAAAACATCCCACTGAAGCAATATGAAGCAGAACTCACTTTCCAACAGAAATAGCATGATCAGAAACCTGACTGTGTCAATAAAGAATATGAGTCATGGAGCACAAGTTTAAGTTTTCTTTTTTCTTTTCTTAAGAAGGACAAGTTGCTAGAACTTTAGGTGAGGACAAGTACAGAACATAAATCAGTAGATATGTTTGCTAAGGTGGATCAAAACAGTCAAGTTTTCCATCAAGGAGGGGAAACATTAAGCAGATGAAACTGGAGATCTCAAAGTCTTTTTTACAGAAGAAAACCCATTTGGATCAGAAGACATCTCAAAGTACTTGTTACTTCAAGGATGGACAGAGTATAGCCCACAGGTAGAGGGTATCCTCTTCTACCGCAAGGCATCACCTGAGTTCAAGTGTCACGCTCCCAATTCGGGATGGTCAAAGTTTTCCACTCTCCAATAGCACTACCCCCAGATTTTAAGCTAGTATACCGCTGCTAGATTTTTTCCTACATTGAAATGAAAATGGGCCTACAATCTAAACCGCTCTCCTCACGAACATAGCAAAGCAAGGGATAAAGGCACACGCTTCAGCTAATAAAGAGTAAAATTGATATCGCACTTACAGCTTGGACTTGAGCCATCAAATTCAGGAGCCTGCTTGGCCGAGTCAGGACCCAATTACACCACGACTGCTGAGAAAAGCAAACATACCCTGGCAATGGAATGAAGAATTGCATAAACCAAAAGTTACCTCCTTTACAGACTTGGAATAATGACAGTGGCCATTTTCTTCCTCTTGATGCCTGCCAACTCCAACCTGCCTGCCACCAGTGAACAAGAATCTGAGACCACAACCTAATTTGGAAAGAACAATATAATATTCATAATCCAAAAACCACTTATCCTAAAAATAAATGTTTAACCACCTCCAAGAAAAGATCCTTTTCCTGAAAGGTAAGGTCAAGCCCTCCAAGGTCTACCAGCTAGAAGTCCACTAGAAGGGCAAATTCCCACACAAGGTTGGCTAATAAACCTACCTCAATCCAAAGGCCTTGGTTAACGAAACCCTTACCTACTCAACCGTAAGAAGGTGGATGCATATCGCTTGTTCCCAGAACGCAAGTCACGCCTTATTGCACAAATTTAGTCTAAATTAGGGTTCGTATATAATGCTCCGGGTAAATGTGCGTGGATGGAAGTCGCCACTCAGATTCCAACCTTGTGGCAAGATCGGAAGGCAATAACATCACAAGCTGAAGTCCTTGACTAAAACTTGACTTTGGTTACTTATAGCATAGGAACTAATTATGAGCTCAACAATATCTTGTTCCGGTTATTAGGATAAAAAGATATAATACTTCGAAGGATGCTAGGAAACCATCCAACGATTAAATAAAAACATATCGCAACATCTATATGTAAGCTAAAAAGCTCCACAACACCAGAGGGTTGGTACCATCATGTCCGCTCCACCTCCACCACCTGGGTTCGAATCTAGGTGAAGGAACTCATCATTGCCATTTATTTGGGATTGAAGGGGGGTGGGCTGAGGCTTGGGCCTGCATGGTTCCCCCCTCCCCATGGGCTAGTTGGCTCACTAGGGTATCCCCTGAGATAGGGGCCAAGTAGGTGGCCCAAGTTTACCATTTAAAAAAAAAATTAAAAATAAAAGAAAACTCCACAATACCAGGAAATATTCAAAACAGTCATAAAAGCTACTTCCAGTTGAAAGGATGGACGAACGAGTAGGCTTTGTTCGTAGGTAATCCTTCCGAATAACACTTGAAGTAGAATAGCTGACACTTAAACAGGCATCATATTCCACAACACCCCCCCCCCCTTCGACGTAGGTTAATCTGATATTCCTTTTTTCCAGCACTCAACAATCCACAAGTTTGGCAAACAATCCAAACAGAAAAAGTGCAAGAAACTAATGCACTGAGATGTCAACCCGCAGAAACTACTTGGCAATCCATTACCATAATATGGTGCTGAATTTCATAGTGTAACATCCATTGACAAAACAAAAGCCATTCATCTATTTTCATAGACATTATTGACCATCAAAAAGCGCTCGAGTGGTGAAGGAAATCAGACCTAAAACTAAGCATGCTTGTCTTGAACACAGTTGTCCAAGGTAGCCCTTTTCAATAAAATTAAAATAAGAACCTACAAGCAAAAATTCAGAAAATCATTAACACATTTAGTCAACATGGTTTTTATTGGTTCACCCTAGAGATAGTGGTTTTATTACTTTTTATTGGTTCACCCTAGGAAGTTGTGGCGGGACAGGATTAGGATTGTAGAGTAAGGTCTTAGATTGTAGACAGTTGTCCTCGTAGTTGGCTTTTGGGTTGCAGTGGCAGGTAGTGGCGTTTATCGTGTTTGTTTACAGGTAGTAACCTCTTTGGGGACAAGGCTCTATGTGCTTATCTCTGGTTGTTAAGGTATGTTACTATCCTCTGATTTACTGTTCTTATGTTTCATAACTCCAGCAACTTGTCTTTTAATGTTCTCATCCAGTGTTTTTTTAAAAATGTCATTTCTTTAAAATTTTTTCAAAAATTCTTTTTATGTGGGTCTCTCGGAATCAGCCTCTCTATGGGTAGGAGTGCCGGTAGGGGTAAGGTTGCCTACAGTTNNNNCTCCCCAGAACCCGCGAAAGCAGGACCCACACTGGGAGGTGGTGGTGTTGTTGTTGTACCCTAGAGACAGTGTACTACATAACAGTTGCACAAGAAGGTCGCCACCAACCTCACAAATCCAAAACAACTACTAGTCTAGTATTAGCTATTTAGTTTAGCCATTCAAACCCCTAAATATGATCCCCTTTTGGACATTTCAACCACGTTCTACCAAGTGACACTAAAAAAAACTCAATACCATATGCTCCAAACAAGTCCTATTTACAAGATATTTCCTCATACCCTCAACCTATAAACCAAAAAAAGCCTCACATCACATTGGACTCTTGGCCGCTCTCCAAAAATATGACAACACTAAAACATTTCACCCAAAAAGAAGGGGACAAATCACAACTGAGACCCTTGAGGCAAACCTAACATTCTTCGCCATGTACATACTTGTACCCAAGGCTGTAACTATCAATTACACACTTACCTCAAATGCATAGACCATCCTGAATTGGAAAAATCAGAAGCCCAGTTATTTATAAGGGACCATCGTTCTGAAAGCACACTATGGATGTGTTGACTGTTGACCAAAAAAATACATTATTTTACAACTAAATTCAACTCAACACTCAACAACAGCTTACCCAAGAAGTATTCATGCCAGAATGATGTAAATTTCCATGGACTCATAAGTCACAAAAATAACTTAAACTCCATTGCTTGAGGCCTTACTTTGTCCTACATCTTTGCAAATGGAGTCAGCAAAGTCATCACCCTCAAAGATAACTATAGAAACCGCCTTATAAGCACCCAAGTCACGGCTTAAAATTTACAAATCTTTTCCCCTCGCACAAGGTAATCCTCGGTCATATTGCAGTGCAAAGTAAGTATAATTTTCCCTCTCTTCAGCAATGCTCTAAAGACACTGAGTTGGACCATTGCACTGCTGTGGAATGCCCAGTGAAGGGTAAAAGTGGCATGTGAATCTCCATGCAAAATTTCGACATAATAGAACAATAGAACAAGGGACCTGCTGGGCAGATCGCCAGCGATAAACACTGCTGGCATGGAGCATCACAAAGAACAAATGGAAAACCCAGCATACACTTCAAGAAAAACATAGCAATGGCTCCACAGCTTTAGCACTTCCAATACATACAAAAAGCTGAAGGTCATACCCCATTGTCAATACTTCCCTTTATATACTCATCCATTACCATGTATTTTCAAATCCCTCTCTCTCTCTCTCTCTCTCTCTCTCTCTATATATTGCTCTCGTGGGGTTGTTCGTGTTCGAAGGTACAGCACAAATTGTCTGTCTAGGATAAGTTACAGGAACTAATACAAGAAATGCTTCCAAAATATAGAACTAATCGCAAAAGAGCTATGCCATGAAGTAGTTACCTTTCCTGCTTCATCACCTCACTAACAACTGCTCCGTTTTTAGAAGTTTGAGGATAATCAATAGGTCCGGATACAGCTTCCTCATTATCACGACGAGCACCACCGGGAGCGGCACTAGAAGGAAGCATGATACCCTATCCATGGTACAGATAACCAACATAATGAGAATTCTCTACATCTGTATGATCTATAGCCCATATTGAAATGTTGTAGAAGGTGCTAACATAGTCGAACCTTGGCAACCACTTGAACAAGATCTTCGGGGAGAACCACCAGAGTTTCTATAAGATCCTCATTCGGCACATTGGCATAACAAGTGCCCTTCCTAATCATCCTGGCTTTCTTCAAAGCGACTCCTATTCAAAGAAAACACACCCAATTGACAGTTCACAATCAATCCTAATTCATAACCCAATTGACAGTTCACAATCAATCCTAATTCATACCACACTCAATCCCAACCAAAATCAAGCAATAAAGAACAAACCCAGATCAACAAAGTAATGTAAAAGGCCAAAACGAACTACATTAAATTGCAATATCTTCACCTCAAGAGCGAACACAGTAAAGAAATAGCAATACATCAACCGAGCACAAAACACAGTAACAGACCCAGATCAAAACCAACATGATCCAATTGAACACCACCGCATCCACATTAAATTTTCCTCAAAAACCACAACCCAGAAGTAATAAAGCAACATAAACAAAACCCAGAAAGCAAAAATCCATTACACATTCATATATATAAGGAAAGATCGAGAAACAGACCATAACCCTTGTCAACAACAGAAGCGGCATGGAAAATCCCAGAATAAACAGAAGCATCCTTGATGTGAACTTCAACAGGGAAGCCAACGATGCATATGGTGGTGAAAAGCAGAGCTTCGTTGAGTGAAGGTGGTGAGGATGTGACATCTTCGTCCGCGAATTCCCTGATCGACCCCATTGTTTGTTCTTTGTATTGCTTGTTTGTCCTGCAGCTTTCCTTGTATTTCTGTGTGGGTGTGGGCCGTGGGGTTGTGAAGTAGGAGGAGAGAGGAAAAACAGACGGTTGCAGGTTCCCGGGGCCCGGGGGTGGTGTTTGAGTATAGGTGCAATTTATTTATTGTTAGACCTGGGAGTTTATAACGCAATTTATTACGTATAATTTGGTAGACATCTTAATTATTCACCCAGGCCCTCCATTAATAGGTTTTAGTTCAGTCACTGTCAAGTCTTCTGTTCTTTTTCTTAAAAAAAATTCATGTTTCTCAGTTTTTAGAAATTATAGTTTTCAGTCTTCCCACTACTCAATAACTATTCGCTGCTTCGATTGCTTTAGTATTCAACAATTATTGAATAGTTAGGTTTGATCTTAACGTCACTGTTGATGTTAAATCTTCATCAAACGCAAATTCTTCATCAGGTTGATAGCGTTTTTTAGAACTTTGTTTTTGTTTTCAGGTTTGGAAGTTGTGTGCGTTAGCTTTGCGTTGATGAGTTAATTTCGAGATTTTTGAACTGCATTGCATTCGGTGTTATGTTGTCGTGTTCTAAAAAATAATGCAATTGTTGGTTTGAATATATAGTTGGTGTTTGTGATTTGTTGTTCTAGATTTTTGGTAGAATGCTTGGTTGGTATTTTGAGTTGTGTATTGTGTTAATTCCGGTTAAGATACAAGCGTACAATGTTTTTTGGTTTAATTCTTGAATATTCTTCATTGCATGTAAATTTTGGTTGGTGACATATGAGAAATGATAGCTCACCATTATGAGTTATATGCTTACTAAATATAATCGTTGGCTTACAAAAGGTATACATTTAGCTCACTATAAAGAATATATTGCCTTGTACTACAGAGTAGTTTTTTGCTCACTAAAAGAAACATTCGGCTCACTAGGGTTCAACTTTGTGCTTATCAGTTTTGCATTATATCTTACCACAAATATTATTGTTGTTTTTCCATATGATACTTTTTTTGTTGCTATGTACCTATAAGAAACAATCGCTCATCAATATGAGTTATGTACTCACTAAATATAGTCGTTGACTTACTAAAGAAATACATTTAGCTCACTGATATTCAGCTTATATTCATCAGTCATAAATCAGTTCTCTGCTCTCCTAATATAATCACTATAATCAATCTTGTGTCTACCAGGAAAAACAGTAGCTCACTATAATTAGTATAGCTCACTCTAAAAAATATGTTGCCTTCCACTGCAGAGCAGTTGTTTGCTTACTAAAACAAGCGCTTGGCTTACTAGAATGAAGCTTGTGCTCACCAATTATGCATTATAGCTCAACAAAAATCAGGTTATTTTGCAGATGATACTTCATTTTTGCTATCTATATTAGATTATTCTGTTGCTGAGGCCATTGATATTGATGATTATGTTAGAACTTAGTGCAATCCTACTGGTGTTTCAAAAGGCAAAGCTTCTGATGATGGTAATATTGTTGATGGTGTGTCTAGTTGTATTCTGATTGATAAGAAGAAATGTGTAGATGATGATGAATGTGTTGTTGAAGCGAAGGAAGCTGATGAATCAGAACTGATTGGTAAAAAGGTCAGCTCTATAGATGCAACATTTGAGGTATGCAATGAGTATGCTTTCCCTAAGGGATTTTCCATTAGATGTGACAAATTGCAAAGAAGAGAGAGTTCACAAGAGGTTCGTTCAAGGGAGTTTTGTTGCAGCAAACAAGGTGTTAAAAGGTGTCTTAGGAAAAAAGATAAGACATTTACAAAACAGAGCCGGATGTGCAATCGTAAAACTAGGGCTATATTTTACATTGAATCTAATGGGGAATGGGTTTGTAAGAAGCATGATATGGTTTATAATCATGAATTACTTTTGGAAGATAAGGTTCATAAGTTGAGGTCACATAAAAAAGTTGAGAAAGCTCATGTGAATTTTTTCCAAAAGATGAGAAGAAATGGTATGAAAGTTTCCCATGCTTATAGGCTTCTAAGAAATGAGGCTGGGGGTTCATCATTACTTGGTTTTAGTAAAAGGGATGTGTACAATAGTATCGTAAATGAAGTCAAGAGGACTTTAGATGGGGCGATGCCAATCATTTGATGTGTGTTTTAGAATCTAGGTATGTCAACGAGTAAGATTTTTTTTATAAGTTTAAATTCGACGAGGATGATTTTTGATGAGCTTCTTTTGGAGAGATTCACAAGTGAAATGTGATTACTTGTTGTTTGGTGATCTCCTTGTATTTGACATGACACATAGGACCAACAGTTATGAGATGATATGCGCATCTTTTGTTTGTATGAATCATCATGCGAAGAATGTTATGGCAGGATGTGGGCTTTTGATGAATGAGAAGATTGAGAGCTTTGTTTGGTTATTTGAAATATTTTTGAAAATTATAGATAATGCGCAGTCGAAAACTGTGATGATTAACCAAGTATTTTCTATGGCAAATGCTATTGGAAAAGTCTTCCCCTCGGAAAGCATAGGTTGTGTTGTTGGCACGTCTTGAAGAATTCAAAAAAGAATATTGGTCATCCTAGAGTTTTGGGTGGATTCATTGATAAGCTTGACCATGTTTTGATGAGATGTGATACAAAAGCAGAGTTTAATTTTTGTTGGCATAGGTGAGCCCCATTCTATTTTCTATTTATTAATGCGCTCACCAAGTTATTACTTTCTGCTCACTAATTACTGGTTTCTTCTCACCAAGGTTATATATGTCTACTCACTAGATTATGCATTCTGCTCACAAAGGTCACATTTTTCTGCTCACTAAGTAATTACTTTCTGCTCACTATTTGTGTGTATTAGGCTGATTGAAGAGTACAAATGTGCTGAAAATGCTTGGTTAATTAGATTGTAGCGTTTGAAATAAAAACAGAGTCCAACTTTTTGCAAGGATGTTTTCTCTGGTGGCATTTTATCGTCATAAAGAAGTGAGTCGACAAATACTTCTTTGTCAAAGAGAGTCAATGCCACTTAGTGGTTTGTTTGATTTTTACAGTATATTCTATGATGTTGTTACTGAGCGGAAGATTAAGGAGAAGGATGAGAATGTGAAAAATAAGGATGGATTTCCAGAGATATACTTGCCACATGTCAGCATTTTGCACTATGCTTCGAAGATCTATACAAACAACTTGTACAAAGTGTTTGAGAATGAATACATCAAAGGAGAAGAGTGTTGTCAAGATCTTCTTAGCTCAAGTGAAACCCCCTACAGTATAGAGCATCCATATGTTGTGTATGAGAATCGCCTTTCGAAGAAGTTTGGCTTTGTGGTTAGGATTAATCTTCCAGACCAAAATATTGTTTGCGATTGTAAAAAGTACAGCGACAGTGGTATTCTTTGTTGCTACTATTTGTGGATTTTCAATGTTCATTGTGTGTCTAAAGGCCCTGATCAATATATTTTGAAACGATAGACTAGGCTAGCTGGACCCCCCGGGTTGTAGAAGAAGCTCCAAGTGGTATTGCAGTTGGTGTTCCTGGTTCCATATGGAGGGTTCAAATGCATAGGCAGTTTGAGGCGTTGCTTCTTGCAAGTGAATCAAATACTCAAGCTAGTAAGCTATGTGAAGAAGCTTTTGCCAAGTTAAAGGTCGATATTGGTGTTATTGTTGGTTCAGTTTATGTTTTTGACACTGAAAATGATCAACAGTCTAGTGGTCGTAATAAAATCATTGGTAACCCTAAAGGTTTGAGAAAGAAAGGTGGAAGGAATGTAAGGAAGAAGAGTACATCGGAGAAGATATCAAATATTGCTAGATCAAGATGGTAAGGTTTTGTCCAACGAATGGAGAAGATGTATCTCAACCTCAGGTTAAATTCTATTGACAATCTCAATGAATAAGCTATATTTCTTATAGTAATATCTTTTTGGAGATTGCTGAGTTTGCTGCTAAGATCAGTAGAAATATTTTGTGTTTTGGCTCACTAAAAGTGTTAATACGCTTACCAATATAGTGTGTCTATTCACTAAAAATATGTATTGGCTCACTATATTTTTCAGTTCTCACACTGTTAGTCTTACAGGTTCCACTCACTACATTTACACATTGGCTTAGTAAATATATATACATGCTCACTAAAAATACATGTTTCCTACGATGGTTTAGGTTGTTGTTATAGGTTCAGCTAATCCAACAATAGATTTTAATGAAATGTATAGGTTTTTCAGCTTGATTTTTGATGAAAGGTTGAGGCAACGAAATGGGATAGGATTCCTACTGATCAGCTGAATCGTGCTTCTGAACTTGCTAGCATTCAAGGGTAATACGCTCACTAATATAGTGTATCTGCTCCCTAAAAATATGTATTGGCTCACTAATATAGTGTGTCTACTCACTACATTTATACTTTGGCTCACTAAAGATATGTATATACTATTTTATTTTGTGAGACAGGTTATGTGCGAATCAAGCATGAAATTTTGGTATTGTGAGAGAGGGCGTTGGCTTCTAGCATTAATGAAGTTTTTTGTATCTGGGCCATTTAATAGTTTTTTTTGAACAAAACTTCAAATGTAAATTTGTATTTTGAGTTATAAATTTCGAACTTGTATTTTTATTGATTATGATGTTTTTATTTTTTTGTGATGTGATGTGATGAGAAATATTTTTGTATTTGAAAATTAAGTAAATCATGTTGAACAATTTTGAAGTTTATAATAGGGTGAATACTTTTGACACTTATAATACGTTGCTCACTATTGAAGATTCATAGCTCACTACTTTCATCTATTAGCTCACTATATTTTACAAAACTATTTTCATCTGTTTGATGATTTAACATTATAACGTATAGCATTCTATGACAATTACATTTTGTACACTTTAATATTTGACTTAACATTATAAAAAATAATTATTCTAGTTTGATTTTGCATACATTTCTCAAATTAAGTATAGTAAAAGATATAGCTCACTAGGTTTGGTTGCTAGCTCACTGAATTTGGCTGCTAGCTCACTGGTTTATCTAGTAGCTCATTGGTTTGGTTTACTAGCTCACTGGAATTAAGCATATGAAAAGATATAAAATATCCAATAGTAAATGCTGTACACTAGTACTTCACCATGATTAAAGGTAAATATAGTGCAAATGTAATTCAAGGCTCTGACCAAATTATGGAGCCTGACACTATATATATTGATTTAGGGAATACAAAAATTACATATTTATCCTCTGTACACTATTTTGCCCCCTCAATTTATTGAGGAGGAATGTACTGACAGATTGTTCATAAAAAAATCAAACAACTTAGAAGACAACCCTTTGGTGAAAATGTCAGTATGAACAAGTTTAGCAATATACATGTGAAACTTACGAATGAGGTCATGTACATATTTATGCTGGGTCAAAAATATGCCCTGAGAGTTTCGTACCACCTAAACACCAAAAAATAATGAAGATCGCCTAAGTCCTTCATGGCAAATTGATGATAGAGAACACCCATAAAGCGTTGAAGGACAGAAAGAGAACTACTAGTAAGGATGATATCATCAACATAGAGAAGTAAGGTTAGGGTGGTAGAACCCTGGTGATAGACAAACATGGAGATGTCAGAGGGAGAACAGGTAAAACCATGAGACAGTAGGAAACTGCTGAATTTATGAAACTAAGCTCGAAGAGCCTCTTTGAGACCATACATTGCTTTCTTAAGCTTGCAGACATGATGAGGAAGATGAGGATGAACAAACCCAGGTGGCTGAGGCATATAAACTTTCCCAGTAAGAATGCCATGAAGAAAAGCATTCTTAATGTCCAGTTGCTGCATAGGCCATCCAAAGGTAAGGGCTAAAGAAAGGACAAGGTGAATAGTGGTGTGTTTGACAACTGGACTAAATGTCTCATGGTAATCAATGTCAGGTTGTTGATGATTGCCTAGAGCAACCAATCGTGCCATGTAGCATTCTATGGACCCATCAGAATTAAATTTAACACGATAAACCCATTTACAACCTACAAGATTTTGACCAGATTTGAATGGAACCAACTCCCAGGTCTCGTTTGCCAGGCATTGTATTCCTCAGTCATAGCCTTGTGCCATTTAGGATCCTTAGAAGATTGTTTCAAAGACATTGGTTTAAGACCAATAATGTCTGTGTCAAGGGACAAGAACTACTGGGCTTTTCGAACACTGCTTTTAGCCATGAAGTGGACAAGAAATGCAACAAAAGCTGAGGAGGAAGAACCAGGAATAGCTAAAGGTAGACATTGCCAGTGGAAGATGCTCGCAGCAGTATGTTACCTAAGGTTTTGTCCTTGATACAAATAGAAGAATCGTCAAATACAACAACGCAATTATTATCTTGATAAAGTTGTTTGACAAATAATAAATTGTGTTTTAAAGAGGGCACATGCAAAACACATTTTAGAACAAGAGGCTGAGCAACTGTAGGAACACTAAAGGACCCAATATGTTTAATAAGGAGAAGCGAACCATTTCCAACTCAAACGCTATCAGTACCATTGTAAACGGTTTTAGAGTGTAAATCACTTTTGTTAGGAGTCATGTGAGAAGCGGCCACCGAATCAGGATACCAAACTGATTCGTTAGCATCAATAACACTGAAGGTAGTAAAAGCAGGAACAGCGGAATTTGGGGAGGGAGAATAACATTGTGGACAACCTAAAGCATTATGGCCAGGAAAAAACAAATTTGACAGATAGCATTAGCGTGAGAACCTAAGACCCCTTCAGACAAATGGTTACCTGCAGAAACAACATTAGTAGGGGATGGAGAGGAACAATGAACATTAGATAATGAAGAATGAATACTACTAACTCCAGTTCCTGAAGTGTTGTTTCTGCTGGCAGAATGATGCTAATTTGGAGTAGAGGTGGGATTTCCGCCCCCTTGATTGCGATTTCCTTTGCGCTTGGTATTCTTTCCTTTGCCTTTGTTGCCACCAGAGCCATTGTTATGATTAAAATTAGTAGAAGATGACCCTTTGTTGGACTCAAAGGAGTTAACTAAAGTAGCCATAGCTTGATGTTGGACACCAACAGATTCTTTGGTTTTAAGAAACTTTAGTCGCTACTCGTAATGAATGAGCTTGGAATGCAGTTCATCAAAGGTGAGTAGGTTGGTTCCATAGGAGAAAGTAGCCATCGAAGCGTGATAATCATCGTCCAAACCATTCAGCGTAAACGGAACCAAATCAATGTCCGAAACAGGAGTCCGAATAGAGGCAAGAGAGTCTGCAATATGTTTGATGCTGCGTAGATATTCCTCCATGGATTGTTTGGAATCCTTAGACAAAGTGGATAAAGTGTGTCGAAGATCCATAGCCCGAGCAAGACTAGCAGTATTAAACTGCTGAGAGAGGCATTCCCAAATTTGCTTAGAGTGAATTAAATCATGGACCTCAGTCAATAATTCAGGAGAGATTGTGGCAAATAACCAATATCGAATAAGTTGATCCAAACGCAACCAAATTGAATACAAGGGATTGGGATGTTGCACGCCATTATAGTCAAGAATGTAAGTGTTGAGTAACAAGAAAAGCGATAAATTGAGTGCGCTAAGAAAGAAAATCTTAGATGGTAGTGAGAATGATAGTCACAAAATTCTTGATGTTCAGAGAAAAAATATTGGGATGCATAAGAAGCAAGTGAAAACCAAGCGGTAACAAGGAAGGTGGGTCAACCATGAAGGATGGTGATGAACTTGTGGGCCCTGTAGTGGGGACTGACGATGGGGGTGTGGAGATGCTGACGGGTTGCCTGGGTAAGGATACACCAAAAGAGAGGGAT
>NCQT01084237.1:5443-21980 GCA_002740465.1 Stenocereus thurberi | reverse complement strand
TTTAGAGAGAGTCTATTATACAATAAAATCATTTCGATTGAGTGGTTTAGAAGAAAATAAGCTTTATTAGATATTTTTCGCTTCTTTTCTCATCTCATTGTGAGTCAAAATTTGAGAGTTTGTACTTAATTCTATAATTTTGTATAATTGAGTATCAAAGTTTGGTCAAAGTTAAATACACCAATATTGAGAGATGACTAGACCAACTTCAATGGTATTTTTGCTAATATGACCAACTAAACTACTCTATCTAGGATTAACATGGATCCTTCTTGATGATGATGATGATGATGATGAAGAAGAAAATAATAATAATGTTTTTCTAATTTCTTTTGGGGTTATTTTTGTCTCTTTAATTACATAATTTTATAGTTGATCCTAATCTACTCAGACAAATTAATACTTTTGTTTATTCATTTTGATTTCAATAGTTTAATTTGTCATCTCAAATGAATATTAGACCTTGTAGGCTAATACAATGTTAAGTAATTAGGCCTAATATTATAATTGTTAAAATTGAGTAATTTATGCCAGAAATTAGATGGGTTATGTCAAAAACGAATGATTTATGCTAAACCATTAGATAAATAATATCATCTCATAATTATAATTTATTTTTTTAATTTATGGCATAATGCTTGTAGTTTAGGTTGAAGAAGAGACAAATTGAACCCTCATTAGGATTGGTAATTCAATACTTGCGTCATTTGTGAAATCTAAAGCCCTAGATCATTCTCTAACTTGATTTCTCTCTACTTGATACATTTGCTTTTATTTTCCTCCTTTAATTCATGTTAATAATTGAACTTTTCAATTGAACTATTCTTTATAATCAGGAAAGTTAAATTGAAAATCACTGTTGTTCCTCGTGGGATCGATACCTTATGCTTGCTAGCCTACAATTAACTTTGTGCACTTGCATATAAAAAGGGTTTATAAAACTAAAGGTAAGATCCACACCAAGATTTTGGCCCTATTGTCGGGGAATGAGTAGTGATTTTTGAATTTCCTCTTCTTTTCATTCTTTTTATTTATTTTTTCCTTTTCTCTACTCCCTGCTAATCTAACAATTTTATTTCTTTTCTTTATTCTCAACCCCCATCCCTGTTATTTTTCTTATTATTATTATTTCATTTTATTCCATTCCCTTTTCCCTCTGAAGCCCACCATTTTACTTTTGTTTTTTCTATTCCCTTACTTATCTAACTATTTTTCCTGTTCACTCCTAATCTAATCTAATCTAATCTAAGTCTTTTATTTCAGTTATTTTATTTATTTTTTCTAATCTCACAATCCCTTCTCTTTTATTTCATTTATTCTCTTTTATTGTCTTTTATTTTATTATTCATTTTCCCCCCTTCCCTTGGATCTTTCTTCCTTTTTATATATTTTTCTTTTCTTCTTATTTCATTTGGTGGTTATTGTGGTGGTGATTTCATGTTATTCTCTTGATTGTTTGTGGGTATATGTATCATGGATGTTTTTTATTCTTAGAACTTGAAGAATATATTCCTGAAATTAAATGTTATCTTAGTAAGATAAGAGCTAAGAAACGTGAATTTAAGAAAAAGATGGTTGAAGAACGAACCTTACCGCCCAAGCAATTTAAGTGGTATTTTACTCATGCCACCTATAATTCACATATAAGAACTAGTATGCCCACTATTACAAGGCCATTCGAGATTATACATTCCCTTGCCCAAAGGCTCACGTTATTTTGTGGAAGTCCATTCAAGCATGTTGATGAATTTTTTCAGATTTTTTTCACTGCGTTTTTAAATAATATCTCTGATGATGCTCCTCGTTTGCATCTTTTCCCTTTTTCTTTGAAAGATAAAGTTAAAACTTGATTGGATACTAACACAAATATCACCACTGGGGATAAAATGCAAACAACATTCTTGAAAACGTTCTTCTTTATTGGTAAACTAGCTGTCGTAAGATGTGCTACAACTAGTTTCTCACAAAATAAAAATGAGCTGTCGCATGAAAGTTGGGAAATATTTAAGAGTCATTGCGAAGTTGTCCTCACGATGAGGTCCTTATGTGCCAACTTGCCTAGAGTTTTTATTCCGGCTTAGATGAGCACAATAGCCAGATGATTGATGCATCTTATAGTAGTAGTTTCCTGTATAAAGTCCTAAAGAAGCTTGAAAATTGTTTGAATATTTGAGTGAAAATTCACATCTACATGCTATTTCCTCACATTCAGAGTTGCCTAGGCAATTGGGAAGCAAAGAGGGGATTTATCAGTTTCACATTCAATTGACCTTTCTAGTAAAGTTAATATTTTAACTAAGGAGTTTGATCAATTGTTGTGCATAAACAAAATCCTCAAGCCCAATCCAATAGACCTACCCCTCCTGGTTTCCAAAGACATAGATATATTCCTCCTCCTCCTCATCAAGCTCCATCTGGGAGCTCTGATATAGACAACGTAATTTTTGTTTTTGGTACCTTGACTTCTGTTGTGCAAAATGTTTATTCTAAGGTACAAGGAATTGAGTTTAAAATGCATATTATTGACTATCACTCATAATCTATAGCTAAGTTAGAAACTCAACTTGGGCAACTAGCTATACCTATAGGTAAAAAAGAACGAAAACTTTGAAGTCATCCCATACAGAACCTTAAACTGCCAATAATGTGGATAATTGAAAGCAGTAATGGTTCTTAGGAGTGGTAAAGATGTTGAAATACGGTTAATGAGAAGGAATATGATGAAGAAGAAAGATTTAAGACCATTGAGAGCGAGCTTAGAATTGAAAAAAAAATGACCCATCTCTTTTTCCGATTGTGTCTGACCCTACTGTAACATATAAGCCAAGGGTTCCTTACCCTCAAAATCGTGCTAACCTATTCATCATTCACTGCAGCAAAACTCTTAGTACTAGTCATGTGAACATGGGTAAGTGATGCACACACATCATTTCCTTTAGCTAATAGTTTCTAGAATATATAAATAACACATTTTATTAATTATTTAAAACACCACCCAGACTAAAAATAAGGTACTGAAAACATAGGAATGATTGACATATTCTCCAAAGTACCTTATATGCATAAGATTTTATATATGATAAGAATTCTTTCCATTAGAAATCTACATGCGTAGATATATGTAGAAGATTTTCAAGCTTATCCTTAAGTTGTTCACATGTAATTGGCATTCTTTCAAGGCTTTTTCAATGGAGGCAACATTATACCCTTCAGCTTCCATATCTTTCTTTGCTTTTTCCTTCAACTGATTTGCAACATCCTTGAAAAGTCATTTGATTGTCTTATATCTGTTATTTCTATACTTTGCGCCAAACAGAGCTATAAGAATGTTATCCACATTGTCATGATTAGGGAACACAAATTTTTCCTACCATAGCATCAAAAATACATTAGTATATTTTAGCTTAGAACTCGTAAGCGTTTAGCCTAACATGATTGTATTTGTCACTTACCAGCACCATTCTCAGTAATTAGATGCCTACTATTTGTCTCACCTCATGAAAATGTTTAGCATTATGTGGGTAAATATTAGGTTGTCTTACATATAGAGTCATCTACCTGGTCAAAACTCCTCTAGTTCCTCTAATTGGTTGGCCATGTTCATTAATTTCCACCTTGATCCTCTGGCCTTCATGCATTTTCATCACATCTACAACACTCATATTATGCTTCTTTCTTATGTTTCCATAAGCATTTACAGGATATCAAATGCACAATTATCATATGTAAATGATCACATATTAATGGCATCATTCATGTAACAAATTAAATATATTTAAGAAGATCATAACTAATCTAACCAATAATTTCAACCTCATATTTTGAATTATGTTGTCTACTCTCATTATCACTATCCTCGTCATCAGACATTGATGACATGGAAGGAGTAGTCGATAATTGCTTAGCCTCTTTTCCTAATTGGTTTGATTTGAATGAGGATGGTTGAAGTTATGACTCACTTGATGAATAGAGATGATGATCTTTCCCTATAGGTCACATGAGCTAGCAAGATTTTATCTTGTACATGAAGAAGAGAATTCACTGGGAGCTGCATGTTCTGTAAGGCTGATAAGAAGGGAGTTGAGTTTCCTTGTGAGCTACTCAGTATGACGCTTCCCAACTAAGGAGGTGGCCAAATGGCCAATGGTTGGAAGTGTGGGAAGTTTGGAGTTGATTGTGATGGCTGCAGATGTGAATGAACAGAATACAAGGCACCGAATAAACTTAAATTAACTAGAGCATCAACTACTTGCATACTTAAATTACTAACAGATTTGGATTGAGGTTGAATCTCGGGTGGCTTTAAGATGTCATCTTATGATAAAGGTTGTTTCATGCCTGCTTTATTTATTTCGTCCCATGCTTTGTTGGACATAAACATTCCTTAATACCTATAAATAAATAATAGCTATTAAAACACCATGTATTTAAACAAATAACTGAATGTGATTCAACTCGCTCACTTTACACAATAAAAAAAGTGATGATATAATTAGAATAATTATAATATTTAGATGAATAATAACATACAATCTTAATAAGTAAAAATTTGAACAACGACGAGAAATAGGGGGGGAGGAATGATACCTACACAAATGAATCAATGATGGCCCTCTTCTTCAATATCTACCCTTTACAAACTAGGGGTTAAGATAATATCTTCAAAAAACTAGAAGTCATGCATTGGATGTAATCTTCATCATCACTCTCTTTTGGATTCTCACTCGTATCATACAAATCCCTTGGCTCTATTGATAACATGTAACCAATCACTATCCCTTTGATCTTTGACATAAAATGTTTGCTCCAGTTGCGATGATAACACAAAAGGATCATCTTTCAAAGCTTCACTGGTATGAATTAGATAAGAAAAGTTTACTAGGCAAAATCCATACATGTTTTTCTCAAATCCACTAGGTGACTTCATGTTTACCCAATCACATCTAAAACTTCCAATCTTACATGTAGTAAAATAGTCCAATTCATAGATATCTTTGATTGCACCATAGTAGTTATGTGCAATCTCAATACCATTCATTCTAAAATTCTTTTCTTGAACCTCTACAACCACTCGTAAATTGTGTTCTCACATATTTTTCACAATCTTTAGTATAGAATTTGACCCCATTAATGATAAATGCATTATATATTTTAACATATTCATTTAGACCACAAGCAATAGCAATCATTTCTTCACCACAGTTTACTTTCTCCATATTCAGTGCCTATAATTAATTAAAATTAACATTGATAGATAAGATAATGGCCACTACATAAATAAGTAACTAAACTAATGACAAAGTGGCATCATAGATCTGCTGCTTAAGCCACCCAACAAATTCATCAACCACCCACTTATTTTCTATTGTTTCGGTGATTTGTCCATGGTAAGTGGCCCGATGTTCATTTAAGAATATCCTACATACGTAAAAATGTTATAATTTATATATCTTAGTAATTAAATTCCATTAAAAAGTATTTTGAACCACAAATACTTACTCACAATAATGGGTAATCTTATCACTTTACAAGACAACATAACAATGACCTTGGGCCTCAACTTTTCCAAGGGTATGCCCAACTGTACAACCAAGTATTTATCCTTGTTGGGAATGTAGTTATCATTACGTTGAGGACAACTAAATTGAGTTTCAACACCTTGAAAATATCTATAACAAAATATAATAGACTTATTGGCAATATAACCATTTGCCATACACCCTTCAACTTGAGCGCTATTATAAACATTTGATTTTAAATTCATACAAAACCTAGCAATTACAAATGCATACCAATTATATAAGTAAACATAAAAACTAAAGCATCTGTTACATTTACAAATCAGAAGCTTGTTGATTTGTTACCTTTGAGGAGAATACATCCATCGCTAGGTGACAGGGCCTCCAAGCTTAGCCTTTGAAAACAAATGAACAACTAGCTGCACCATAATAGTGAAAAAAACTTAGGGAAATAGTTGCTCTATTTCACATAGACTTTTTGCAATTTCATACTCTAATTTGTCAAATTCGGACAAATCAAGAACTTTGGCACATAACTTTTTAAAAAAGGAGCATACTTTGATTATAACCATTACCACCCTTGCATGTGACTATGAGTGCATTGATGTCCGACAAGCACTTGGCAATAGATCTTGCATAAGATTATGACAATCATGACTTTTCAAATTGAAGAGCTTTCAATCTTTCAAACTGAACCCTCTTGAAATATCTGAAGAGTACCCATATGGAACTTTAAGATCTTTTAAAACTTATAGAAAGGTTGTTTTCTCGCTACTCAATAATGTCTAACATACGGGGGGTACATATGGCTTCTGATTGGGCCGACTTAGAAGATGAAGTTCATGCCTAATGCCTATTTCCATAAGATCTTTGCATGCCATTTCATTGTCCTTACTCTTGCCATGAAGATTCAACAGTGTTCCAATCAAATTATCACATACATTCTTTTCTATATGCATCCCATCCATATTATGTCTTAGAATATTATGCTCCGAATAAGGCAAATCGAAAAGAATGCTTCTCTTTTTCCATAATATTTGTTCTTCATCAATGTTTTCTATAATGAAATCATCAATATCTTTCAATATCTCCTCATCATCACAACTATGCACACCATCAAAATCCTCAACTCCTATTGCATCCCATCTCATTTTCTTTGATGTTCCATAACCCTTACCATCTTTGATTGTGACCTCTTTTAATTGCTTAAGGACGTCTACACTAGAAGGTCGATGTGGAGGTTCTCTATGGTTAAGTATGCCATCAAATAGGTCTTTTTGAAATCGATAAGGATGATTTGGCTCTAGCTACTTTCTATGACTCATATCGCTAACTTCCTTCCATACTTTAACTAGATGGAATGAGTGGAATTAGCGCAGTTAGGGCAAGCATCATAAGTACTCCAACCTGACAAATTAGCATAGCCTGGAAGGTCATTCACCACCCATATAAGAGCCACCTGCATTGGGAAATGCTCTTTTGCAAAAGCATCATAAGCATCTATGCCATGACATAGTTCTTTCAATTCATGCAGAAAAGGCGGTAAATAGACATCTATGTTATTCCCTGGACCCTCTTCCCCAAGAATGATCATTGATAAAATGAATAAGGTTGACTTCATGCATAACCAAGATGGCAAATTATATGGAATCAACATTACTGGCCAAACACTATAGGTAGTACTCATAGTACGAAAAGGATTCAGTCCATTAGTAGTAAGTCCAAGCATTACACTTCAAGGGTCAGCAGCAAATTTTGAATATTAAGCATCAAAAGCTTTCCATGCTAAGCCATTAACTGGATGCCTCAATTTTCCATCCTTGGTATGATCTGCATGGTGCCATCTCATATCTTTAGCAATTTTTGGACAAGAGTACAACCTTCTCAACCTTGGAATTAATGGAAAGTAATGCAACACTTTGGTAACATATGCTCTCTTTGCTTTACATGCATTGCATTCGTAATGGTTTTTTTGTTAGACCCCAATAAAGCATACAATCATTTGGGGATGCATAAATCTTTCCATAACCAAGACCTAATACATTTGTAAGCTTCTTAATTTCATAGGTCTTACAAGGTAGTGGGGTCCAAAATGAGAAAGCATCTTTCAAAAACTCCAATAGCATATCAAAAAGCTTATTAGAAATCCCACCTAAACATTCTATGTGATATAAGTGTAAGATGAAGGCCAATTTTGAATTAACGACACCCATTATAAAGCTCTTCATCACATTCTTCCAATAATTTTTAAAATTGATTAGCTTCTCTAGTATTTGAAAATACTTGTCAGTTTTCACCATTGGTTTGACCTTTTTCAGATTTAAGCCTCTGGCTCACCACTCCAATTCAATGAGTCAAATCACATGACATCTTAGAGCATACCTTTATATCATGAGCACCTAAAGTAGTTTTGTGAGAATTATTGCACTAGGTCTAGGATTGCATTTTTTTCATGTAAAGGGTATCATATTGAGAAGACAGTTGCTCTCTATGAAATGTCCATGCAGGGTAACCCCGGCAAGAAGTCGTGAATTAGTATGTGCCCATGAACAAGCTCAAATGCCCATACCTTAAGATTACAACATTTTAGGCACGGACGAGAAATAGTTCCTTGAATTACTATTGTACAAGCATGTTTTGCAAATGATTTGGCGTCGACCTTGTAGGCTTGAGTTTTACTTAATTCTTTTATCCATGCTTTGTCTATGACTAAAAAACTCCAAAGATTTACCTAGTTGATAAAAATACTAATGTTTTAGTTTATAATCGTAAGTGTGTAAATATTTGCAAATGTTAAAACTTTTATGAATAGGACCAACTAATTTGTTTTTTTTCCTAAAATGAATAAAAAAACATTCATCAAGATATTTTATACAATCAAGCTACTTATAGAATGGGTAACCGCCTTACACACTCTAAAAAATAAGAATACTTAACTATTATACATATAGATACAACGTTCTTCTAGAAAAGCCCAAAATTCATGTAGGTACAAACAAGTCAAACAACTTATCATCATCAATTGTCATTATACAATACAAACACCATGAAGCATTCAACCTAGTACCGTTGCACTCGCAAGAAATCGACAAAAGAGATATCATATTCTACTTATAAGTCACTAATAAAGTAACACTTCATCAAAAGTGTTAATAATGACAACAAAGCAAGGTACTGGATACAAGAAAAAACTATAATTAAAGATCTAGGGTTTTACCACTATTGAGCCAAGCAACCAAAAAGGGAAGAGATGAATAGTGCCACAATAATTCTCGAATAAAGATTTCATTTGCCCTCCATGTCAATTGAGTCAAGATGATTCCTATTACGATTCATCTTCTACTTTTGCGCAAAACCCTTAGAAATTCTGAAGAAAATTCAGCAGACAGAACCTATGATTCTGCACATATATATTGATTTGTCTCTCTCTAAATTTCTTGGAGTAGAGAGCTCACAAGAAGGCAGAGGGATGAAGAAGGAGTAGTGAGAAGAAGGGGGTAGAGAAGAGGCCAGGCGACGAGAAGAAGAAGACTGGCATGCGATTTTTCTATCTCTGTACACGCGAGGCATAATGAATGAGGGGCTTTTTTTGTGTTTTTTAGTTTAAATAAGAGAGAGAATACAGGCCTATAAAATATTTTTTTAATGTCATCGCATTGACTTTGCATAGCTTACTTCATTTTGAAATTTTTTATTTAAATTAGAACTAAAACTTTAGTGGGATTCAGTGAGCACATTGAAAATTTAATAGACCCGACTATGCCTTGTGACGGCTTCAAGTGATGCTGTGTCACAGCGACGGATTTTCACATCCCACAAATTAATTTATAAATCATGTAGTGTGACGTTTGGGTCAAACATTGAACAGTTTGTATCATTGCACACTTTTTTTTTTGGGGGGGGCAATGATTGGAGGATGGAAAGGGAAAAGAATCGGAGAATAACGTTCCCCAAGTTGACCCCCTCATAGATCACATATAGCAGTTGCTTAAGGAATCTTCGATGTTTAATAACTGTTTTAATGATTATGCAGGACTTCTATCCCAAAAGGAAGATGTCACCAAAATTCAACATGCCTAATATCAAGTTTCATACCGCATGAGGAATTTCATTAGTGCTTTGACTCTAAACAGAATAGACAAGGATAGCTTTCACTTAATATTCCCTTGGACTTTTAAAAAAGATGTCATGAGGTGCTATAATACTGTCGACCCATGAAAGGTAACAAATTAGGATGATCCATGCAGGTAATTCCTGAATTAATATTCTTATAACACCAATCTCCCAATCACACTTAGGAATCTAGAGTTACTTAAGCAAGAAGAGAAAGAATGGTTTACTAACTACTTGACTAGAAAATCTTCCCACATGCTAGGCCAACCCTCTGAGATCGATCAAGTAAGGTTGTTCATTAGAAGCCTTCAACCCTTATACTATCAACATCTGTAGTTCATGCCATTTAAGAATTTTACAGCATTAAGAAATGTTGGCATGCTAGTAGTGGAAGAACTATCCAAGGAGGTACCAGCTAAGACAGGAAACAACTGGAGAAATAATCATCACACAAGGATAAGAGGGCTAGTATCCCCAAGGAGGTGCACAAAGTGAACCGTACTACCAAGTATACCCCTGTAGGTACTACCTAAACCCAAGCTCTGGAACGACTGCTGGCTAAACGGAAGATCAATCTTCCTAAAATTATACCAGAGACCGAATCCTTCTAGTAGCCCAAATACTTTGATCCGAGCAAGCACTACAAATACCATCGATCGTGAGGTCATGATATTGAAGATTGTTAGACTTTTAAAAAATAGGTTGGAGAAAATGTTTAAATTTGGAATCGTTCTATTGCCTAAAGTGGCTCAAAGCCCAATAATGATAGGAATCCACTCGGGATTATGAAAATTTTTTCTTTATTGAGGACTAAGAAAAAGAATGGGACCTGTCCATGTTCATACAAGACATTAGCAGCCTAGAACCAAGGGTAAACATGCCTGCGCCAAACATGGAAGTCCTTGGCCTTTGGGAAAGTTATGATGACAACATCTATAATCTGCTTGCCGAAGCAAGCGATGATGACTTTTAGGAAAGGATGAAGAAGAAAACTTCTAGGGAGAGGAGGACCACGTAACAGTCTAGTACTATAAAATATTTAAGAAACACCAGGCTAAGGGGTTCCTTTGGGAAAGTTATAATGACAGCGTTTATAATCTGCTTGCCGAAGCAAGTGATGATGACTTTTCGGGGAGGATGAAGAAGAAAACTTCTGGGGAGAAGAGGACTAGGTGATAGTCTAGTACCATAAAATATTCAAGAAACACCAGGCTAAGGAGGTCCCACAATAGGCTCTCAAGAAAGAGAAAGCAACATTACCCTAAAAAGAGGATCCGGTAATAAAGCAGCTGACGAAACTTAAAGCAGATGTAAGTATATGGCTGGTCATAGTGGCCTCTTAAAAGCATAGACAACTCATAATAGAAGCACTAAATAAAATTGAGGTGCCTCCTAAAGTTACCCCAAAGAGATGATAACTTCAATTATGACTGGCTAAGGTACTATAACCTTTAGCAATGAGGATCTCCCGCTAGGAGGGGCGGTACACAGCAATGCTCTTTACCTCATTGTAACATGCCTTCAAAAGCATGTACCTCTAGCGTTTGCTGAAAATGGCTCAGTGGTGAATATATGTCCTTAGAGGATGGCCAAGAGGTTAGGGGTCAAAGAAGAACAACTCTCAGCACCTTCCACTTACTTAAGGGTATACAACTATTCAAAGAAGTTGGTGCTAGGTATTATTCCCCTTCCTATTACTGTTGGCCTTATCGAGAGGAATATAGAGTTTCAAGACCTCGATATACTGCCTATCTACAACTAACTTTTCGAAAGCCCATAGCTTCATGTCCGTCAGGCGGTTCTATCCATTTTACATCAGAAAGTGAAGACGTTAATAAAAGGTGAAGTAGTGACTATCGAATGTGCCAACCTATATGCTACGATCACAAGTAAGGGGTTAGTACTAGAAATAGAGCATAATTGCAATGACGAAGAACTCTACAGTTTTAAAATGATGACGATATTAGAAAATGACATAACTCCTTTTAACTTTGACCCTTATTCTAATCTAAATGTTAAAGCCATCCCAAAGAAGTGGGGCTACTTCCGTGGAATGGCTACAGGAAAGAGAGCACAGGGGTGGACTACCTTTCCTTTGGCATAGAGGAAAGACTACAAGCTCGGATTAGGATACCACTCAACTCCCGAAGAGATAGTTAAGGCTAGGCAGGAAGAATAAACCCGAAAAATTACTGTTAGGGGGGTACCCAAAGAACCACACTGTTAGGCCATATCCTTTCGCTCTCAATGGATAGTTCATGTGTAAAGAAGAAAATTACCCCTTTTATGGCTTTCCTGAACCTTGTAGTATAAAAGAAAAGACACTCTTAGTGCTGGGGCTAGAAATATTTAACAACTACCACCTGTCGGACGAAGAAGTATTTACTTGTAAGAAAAAGAAACAATCCACAAAACACTGGGCAGATCTAGTTGAAAGTAACATCTTTGGGATGTTATTCGGTCAAGGCTACATGAAGAAAGAAGACCTGTTATCGTTCTCTCTCTTTTGCCATGTCTAACAGCGGATTTTGATCCTGCTAACTTTGTCACCGAAGTTCAACCTGAGAGCTACAGTAATTAACTTAAACAACTGATGATGAAGGAAAAGTCTTTATTGTACCTATAGGGGGTAGTTTAGGGGAGTCTAAGATAGGGTCTAAGAGTTAGTCTTTAGCTTATGTGCTTTCAGTGCTACATCATATGTATTTGTTTCAAATTCTAATAAGATGAATTCTTCTGTGTACAACTTCTCTCATTTCTTTTCCTCTGAATGCTTTGCCTCTTATAATGAAAATCAAGAAGAAACCCCAAAAGAATTAATTAAAGGAATGGAAGATCATAAAAATCACACTTCCATAATTGAGGACACAATACTAATTAATTTAGGGGCACCCAATGAACCCTAAACTCAAAATAAGAAAATCATTAACCCTCATGGAGCAAGAAAATTTTATTACACTCCTAAAAGAATTCATAGATGTCTTTGCATGGTCCTACAAAGAGATATTAGGCATTGATCGGGACATTGCAGAGTATAAAATTCCTCTCTATCTAGATGTAAAACCAGTAAAAGAGAAACTCTGAAGGATGAAGCTGGAATGGGCCTTAAAAATAAAGGAGAAGGTGCAGACGCAATTGGATGCAGGATTCATTAAGATTATGTACTACCGACAGCGGGTAGCAAATGTTGTACCAGTCCCGAAGAAGGATGGGAGAGTAAGAATGTGTGTAGATTTTAGGGACCTCAACAAGGCAAGCCCAAAAGATGATTTCTCACTACCGCATATAGATATTTTGGTCGATAATACGTTTGGTTATGCCCTTTCTTTGATCGATGTGCGGGTTACAATCAGGCCAAGTGGCAGTAGAAGACATAGAAAATACTACTTTCATTACCCTGTGCATAACGTATTGTTACACTGTGATGCTGTTTGGATTAAAAACCACCAGGGCTACCTATTAAAGGACAGCTACTACCTTGCTGCATAACCTAATATGTGGATGACATGATCATAAAATCTAAGTAGAGGGATCGTCATTTTCAAGCTCTTCAGAAGTTCTTCACTAGACTTAGGAAATACAACATGCACTTAAATCCACATAAACATGCATTCGGAGCCACCGCATGTAAATTGCTTGGGTATATCAACAGTCTTCGAGGAATTGAGGTTAACCCTTTAAAAATTAAAGCAATACAAGAAATACGGCCATCTAAGATAGAAAAGGAGGTATGAGGCTTTCTCAGACATCTGTAATATATTATCGCTTCCTATCTAAGCTGACAATAGCACGTAAGCCTATCTTTAAGAAATTGAAGAAAGGAATATACACTGAAGGGGACTAAGAGTTTTAGGGGGCATTCGATAAAATTAAAGAGTACCTAAACAATCTACCAGTTCTAATGCCCTCAGAACCAAGCATTCCTTTAATCTTATATCTCACAATGATAGACACTGCCATGGGGACCATGCTAACCTAGAAAATAGAGAGAGAACAAACAGCTATTTACTACATAAGTAAAAGTTCCTCAAATATAGAATCTATCATATGGTCCTAGAAAAAACTAATCTACCTTTAGTATGGATAACCAAGAAGCTCAGGCATTACTTGCTGAGCCATGCGGTACATGTGGTAACTCCAATGGATCCCATAAGATATTTGCTCTAACAACCCGTAACAAGCGGTAAGGTGACTTGGTGTACTACAATGTTGTTAGAATTTAACCTACATTACATGCCGCAAGAGTCTATTAAGGGAATGGTTGTTTTTGACTTTTTGGTGAATTCTAATAAAAGACCAACGGGAAGAACATTTTGATTTGTCGATGAAGAAATCCTCTTGGTGGAAGAAAATCTATGAACGATGTACTTGAACGGGGCTTCCAATTAGAAAGGATTTAGCATAGGCATCCCCCTTGGTTTCACCAGAAGGAGCATATATTCCTATTTCAATTAAACTAGATTTCAAGGTTACTAACAACATAGCAGAATATAAAGCATGCATCATTAGGTTACAGGCTACTATAGAGATAGGGGTCAAGAAGTTACGGGCACACAAAGACTCCAATTAAATAATTAATCAAATATCCTAGAAATGGAAGGTAAGAAGCGAAGCCTCAGCATCACACCAAGCTTACTTTATAGATATCACCAAGCATTTCACCCACATTACATAAACTTATCTCCCACGAGAAGCGAACTAGTTTGCATATGCCTTAGCAAAATTAGCCTCGATGATTAACATCCCTAGGGGTGATTATTCAATGTCAATAACAGTGGAAATGAGGACTAACCAGCGCACTAGTACACCACCAAAATGTACAATGTTGATACTTGACCAAGAAGGAATATCCACTAGGATTTTCCTCGAAAGCCCAGTAGCATTAAATTTGTTGGCCTCACAATACTTTGAGGACAAGGGGAACTATACAAGAAAGCATGTATCATAAACTTACTCTGTGTAACCGAGGATGAAGCTCGTGAGACCATAAAGGAAATTCATGGTGGGGAATGCGAACCACACTTGAGTCACAGAATATTTTGTGAGTTACAGAATATTTTCTAAGCAAAGGATCGAAAGACCGATGATAACCTCCATCGCTGATAAGAGCTGTAAGGGTCCTATATTGACAGAAAATGTACTTTTTAACGAACTTAACCACAACCTTGTGGTCATTGGTTCTAGTAGCCTGAGCTTCCACCCACTTTGACACATAATCAATAGCAACCAATATGTAAACAAAGCCAATGGATAGGGGAAAGGGACCCATGAAATCAATACCCCACACATCAAATATTCTAACAATCAGAATAGGGGAAAGGGGCATCACATCACACAGTGCTCACAAGTAAGACAAAATCAGTGAACATCTCTAAATATAGCGGGCCAAACGAACCCACTTTGTAGGACCTTAACAGCTCTCCTTCGACCTCCAAAGTGACTACCATAAGTATAAGAGTGATAAAACGTAAAATTACTATGAATTTCACTTTCAAGTACACATCTACACACCACTTGGTCAGGATAAATTTAGTAGGATCTGGATTCTGCCTCTCACTCCCTCTAGCCGAGTGCTAGTTTATTGGGATGCTTTTTAGAAATATGTAACTTTGGTGAGGCTGCTTGGAGAACCTTGTATTTTGCTTTGCTGTTATGTTGCTTTCTAGAGATTAGATTATTTAGGATACTTGGAGATCCTTTATTTGTTTGATTGGGGTATGTTGCTTGGTCTGTGGAGATTGCTATTATTTTGATATCCTCTACGCCCTCATGGATGGACATGTTTGGACATGTGGAAGAGGGGATAGGGAATGTGAGGATCACTGACATGGAAGCCAAAGAAAATATAGATGTTGAAAACTATACACGAAGTGTAGAAATGGGATTATTATTACATTTATAAGGAACTCTTTCTCTAATCTAACTGATCTTTATTCACATGTACTGTTGCTGATTTGGGCTAAATTTATGAGCTTTTAGATGAGCTTAGTATTCATCTTACTGTTAAAGCTCTAATTTTTATCATATAATGTATAAGTTTGATCTTGTTAAGTGTTATAAGGTTTTTTTTTCCTTGCGCTCCTTGTCTGTTAGCCACAATTAAAGGAAAATGGAAAATATAGTTTTCATCCTACTTTTATGCAAACAGATTAATTTAATTCGATAACTTGGGGGTTTTTTGAGGGCTAAACTGTGAACCATCTCGTTCTGTGAATGTAAACTTTTCACTGGAATTGCATGCTTATAGTTAATTTCTTGTTATGCAAATATGATTATTTGGTATAGTTCTTTTTGTACAATTTGGATTCTTTTTATGTCTATTTCTCCTCATGGATTGTTGTTTCACTATTTGTAGGCCACTAAAAGTGCTAGTGGACATGGCAGACATGTTTTGATAGATGATAGTCTAGCTTGATTAAGGAGGAAGAATATGAGAAAGGTCAAGTTGATGCCTTGGTCATCTTTCTTGGATAACACTGTATCAAGGGGGAAGAATACAACCTAGCTAGTCAGTTTTTGGAACTAAAGTTGGATTTTTGTTAGACATGCACATGCTTCTAGCTACTCATTTTTTGGAACTATGGTTGGGTTGTTTCTGGACATACACATACTTATGAAGCATTAGAATTTAGGTAGGCCACTTTTTCTGTATGATGATTACGAACTTGGAATATGTTTCTTGAAGGTTGAACTATACTAATTACTAATTAGATATCATTTATGCTTGATTTACAACAAGACTATTGGTGTTGTAACACTTTTTTTATTCTCTCTTTCTATACAGTTGACATATATTGATACAGCCGCAAGCATACGGTTGCATTGTAGTAAATCAAGGTTGACCCTATAGAGACTTGATCAAGCTATTGGGTTATGTTCCGTTAAGATATGCTAAGCAAATTCAA
>NCQT01084226.1:8504-19253 GCA_002740465.1 Stenocereus thurberi | reverse complement strand
TCCAATATCAAACAATTTGAGCATCTTGTTCAATTTTTTTCCAACCTTTCCAAATTACGACAAAATAAACAAAAACATATTAAAATTTTAATTTAATAATTTATTTTGAGTAATTTTTAGTTAATAAAATGCTATAAAACATCATAATTTATGGTTTAACGCTCATGCACCTCTACCCGGACATGCCTGCTTAGTTTTCCTCCTCCTCCCGTACGCTGTTGTTGCTACTGTTAATTCACAACTCTTTTTGGCAGTTTTTATTTTTTTTCAAGTTTTTTCTTTCCTAGAAGCTTTTTTTCATTTTTTAAAATTTTGTATTCATTTTTCTTGCTTTTTGTTTCTTTTTTTTATTAATAAGATCTATGAATGGCATGTGTAAAAACAATACAACTCAATTTCCAAATGGTCACAATGAGATATCCCTATAACCAAAACCCACCAATTACATATACACCAAAAGGCCACTCACCAAATAATGAAGTGTTACCCGACTAGGCTTTGCTTAGGTATTTAGGCCAATGGCTAAAATGAAGGGTTCACAACAAAAAGATCAAGGCTCAAAGGGCTAGCAAAGGCATAATACTTCTCAAATCAGGGTGGCAATTTGGCTACATGGCTTATAAAAAATGAATGACTCTATCGTTTTATGATAATGTGTATGCTAAATGTGATTTCAAAGAGTATCAAACCAACTTCTAGAGTTACAGTCATGGAAGAGTCACAAATAAAAGAAAATATGAGACTAAATTAATAAATTAGTCTTTAAGGCTCAAAATCTCGTAGGTTCTCTACCAAAGTCAAACTTGCTTAGAATTAACGTTAAGGGCTAGGATTCTATACGAACATCACACTTTGGACTAAGTTCTATAAATGCACACCACATCTACATGCAACCTAATAGTGAGAGTACAAGACAACGTAATAAATCCAAATAGCGTATACATTCCGAAAACATACCAAAAATCTTTTTGGATTTTTTAATTTTTCAAATTTTTTTCATTTCTTAGATTTTGAGGCAAAGTTTCCCCACCCCCACAAAAGGATATCTTCTTGGTCTTTTTCTTTTCTTTTTTTTTTGGATTTTGATTCATTTTTATTTATTTATTTCATTCTCTTCTAACACTATGCTATGCTCTACTACCCGCCATCATCCTGTCTTGTCATTCCCTTCTCGTAGTGCTCCCATTCAACTCTTCATTGCCATCAATACTCCTCATCAATTTCTGTCTTCAATTTTCTAGTTAATGAGCAGTGATGATGATGATTAGAGTAACCGATCAAGGTTAATAATGAAAAGAACTGAAAGAGAGCGAAGGCGTTACAGAGCAAAGAACAGCGAAGGCAGAGAGGCCGAATTTCAGGGTTCTCGGTGCTGGGTAGCAGTGGGGAAAGAAGAAGAAGAAGAAGAAGAGGGAGGTAGTCTGCTCACGTAACTCATGTGTGGGAGAAAGAAAATGAAGGAGGCTTAAAGAAATCGCAGACTAGGCTCAAGAAAGGAGGCCCACGAGGATGGGGTGATTGCAAACCAAGCTTGCATAGGAGAAAAGGAGAAAGAGGAAAGGAGGCTTCCTTGGTCATGTGCACAGTGCGTGGGTTTAAATAAGGAGACGAAAGGGCTGGGTGAGGATGGGCCGTGAGTCTTTGGGAACATTGGCCCAGTTGGGGAAACGAAAGAGCAAAAGAAAAGTTGATGGGGTGGGTTGGACTTGGAGTTGGTGTGGGCTGGGCCTGTCTTCTTCTCATTTTTGTTTCCCCTTTGTTCCAATAGCAAGAAATTTGGACATCTTATTCAATTTTTTCCAACTTTTACATATTCCAATAATACAAACAAAAACATATTAAAATTTTAATTTAGTAATTTATTTTGAGCAATTTTTAGATAATACAAAGGTACAAAATATCATAAATTATGGTTCAACAAGAACCTTCACACCTTAATTTTGCTTGACCTCAAGTAAAGTAAAACCAAAATCCTAGAAAGAGAAAATAAAATCCTAACTCACTTTCATAGGAATCACTGTTGCACTTAACATGTGCAACATGCCCTTTAAACCCCTAGGTTACGCCTAGTGGATGAGGAAGGTCACGTAAGGGTTTGCAGAAGATCTAACCACAAAATCTTATAAAATTTTTCTTTTCAAAAACTCATATATACAACGCTTGTAAAACATATATACATAGTCCAGCCAACTGCATCACTCAAGTATCCTAAGAATTAGATCACACATAAACACAATGTACACATCAAGAAATTCTTCATCCCTACTAATGACATCTATACATAATCTTTCAGTCCCGCTCATGTGTTGAAAATATGATAAGGTTCGTTCAGTTCTCTTCCAATCAAATAAAGTACCATAGGCTTGCTAAGACTCTCAATCCCCCACCACTAAAATGCAATATTCAAGTTAATAATCAAGAGGACTTTTCGGGGATGTAATGGGGCTAAGGGCAAAGGGGTGGAAGAGGGACAAATAATTTGGCAACTTAGGAGCTAAAAGTCATCGCTAATGAGTGACCAACACTTACACCAATTGTAATAAGCATAGATTCTCTCAAAACAAAATCAGACCACACCCCACAATAATGGACCATTGGAAATCAATACATATAATGACCACATTCATACCAAATACTCTTATTCAAAACTCTTGTTGGAATTTTTTTTAATTTTTTTTAGCTTTTTTCTTTCTTAGAGGCTTTTTTTTCATTTTTTAAATTTTATTTTCATAAACTTGCTGAGATTCTCAATCTTCCACCACTAAAATGCAACATTTAAAATAGTAATGAAGAGGACCTTTTAGGAATGTAATGTGGTTACTGGCAAAGGTTTAGGAGAGGGACAGATGATCTGGAAAATGAGCTAGCTAAAAGTCATCACTAATGACCGAGCAACACTTACAACCAATTTATTCTAGCACAGACTCTCTCAAAACAAAATCAGAACACACCCCACAGCAATGGACCATTGGAAATGAGTACATATAATGACCAAATTCATGGAACACCCTCTTAATTCACAACTCTTTTTGGAAATTTTTATTTTTTTCAACTTTTTTTGCTTTCTTGGAAGCTTTATTTTTTTCATTTTGTTTTCATTTTTCTTGCATTTTTTTGCTTTTTTTTCATAAGAAGATGAATGGCATTTGCAAAAATAATACAACTTGATTTCTAAATGATAACAATGAAACTCCTCCATAACCAAAATCAACCCCCAATTACATAAAGACCCAAAAGTTATCCACCGAATAATGAAGTGTTGCCTCACTAGTCTTAGCTTATGTAAAGGGAAATGTGTTTAGACTAAGGGCTAAAATGAAGGGTTTCAAAACAAAAAGGTCAAGGCTCAAAGGACTAGCAAAGGAGTAATACTTTTCAAATCAATGTGACAATTTGGCTATGTGACTCATGAACAATGAATGCCTCTATCATATTATTGTAATGCATATGCTATATATGATTTTGAAAAGTATCAAAGCAAGCTCTAGAGTTGCAATCGTGGAAGATTCACATAGGAAAGAAAATATAAGACTACATTGATGAATTAGTTTTTACGGCTCAAAATCTCATAGCTTCTCTACCAAAGTTAAGCTTGCTTAGAATTAATGTTGTGAGGTGAGGATCATATACAAACATCACACTTTCCACTAAGTTCTATCAATGCACACCGCATCTATATACAACCTAATACTGAGGGTACAAGAGAATATAGTCAATCAGAATAGCATATACATTCCTCAAAACAAAACAAATACCTTTTTGGATTTTCGAATTTTTAAGGGTTTTTTTTCAATTTCTTAAATTTTGAAACAAAGTTTCTCACCCCCGAAAAAGGATATCTTCTTGGTCATTTTGTTTTCTAATTTTGTTGGATTTTATTTTTTATTTTTTTTCTTTCTAT
Source organism: Stenocereus thurberi (assembly GCA_002740465.1). Lineage (NCBI taxonomy): Eukaryota > Viridiplantae > Streptophyta > Magnoliopsida > Caryophyllales > Cactaceae > Stenocereus > Stenocereus thurberi. Next base: position 15,352 of record NCQT01084226.1, on the reverse strand, counting down.
TTCAACTCACAAAACAAAATCAAAAAATGGATCAAACATAAAAACAAAATAAAAACAGAAAGTGATCCAATCCTAGAAATAAAATGAAAACAAAAACCCAACTCAACTAAAGGAAGATAGAAAATAAACTAAAACCTAAACAAGCCAAATCAAAAAATAAAATTAAAATAGAAAATAAAACGCCCAAAATCAAAACTGTATGCTCAGTAAATTCCGCATAATCACAGGGAACATGAATATTTTTTTTCAATTTTTTGTGTCCCTAACTGTGCAAGAATTTTCGAACAGAAAAGTATTTCCAAAAATCACAAAAAATTTTAAACAGTCCTAAAAATCACACAAAAATTCATCTAGACTTTAAAACCCATGGAGAATCCATGAAATATGTCAGCACAAGAATATTCTGACCAAAAAGACTCCAAAAAATTCAAGCAGAATTTGAAATTCTAGAAAATCCTACATTGGAATGGTTCTGCTTTGCTTCTTTCTTTTCAATTCCTGCATAACTTCAACAGATCATTTAGTGTTGTTTTTTCAGCAATAAAATAGACATTAAAAATTAGATTAAATTGATCCCAAAGCAGAATCAAAATACGAACTCAAATTGAAAACAAAACAGATACTAAAACAACAGAATCAAAATACTAACTCAAATCGAAAATAAAAAATAATCTAAACTAAAATAATCTAGCACAACAAAAATTAAACTAACATACACAAAATTGAACATGAAAAACATGAAACAAAATTGAAAATGACTCAAAAACGGTGCACTAAGAATGCGATATGGCCTCATTTCACAAACTTATCCTCGACAACGGTGTCAAAAACTTGTTGTGATTTTCTGTAGGTGTATAGTTTATTGTAATAGCACCTACCGATGTCAATCCTCAGATGTGAAACTGGATTACTAGTGGCCTAAACTAGCATGCATTGACTAAGTTAACGAAAGTGACTTATTGATTGATAAAAGTTCATATGTATCCACTTACTAAATGCCACAAATCTGACTTCATGCAACATGCTTTTTAACTTAAGAGCCGTGTCATAAAATCTAAAATTCATCATGTTCTACATTTTAGTTCAGTAGAATTAAAAAAAATCATAAAGCAAGAGAAGATGCTCATAACTGAAACACAGCAGCACAAGTTAGGTTGAATTTGAATTAGAACACCAGTTGCATAAGTAAATCAAACTCACAATCGAAAACGGGGAAGCAAACATGGCATGCTATTTATATGAACACCTTGCAATTTTAACTCCAAGTCTAGAAATGTCTTCTCGCTTGAACGAGAGTACGAACAACTCATAAATTTTAGCACCAAACTATGCTTCTTACTCAAATGTTAAATACCCAAGTCGAATACATAAGGCAGAGATGAAAACAAACAGATCTAAGACACTTAAATAGAATAAAAGTGGAAAATTGGAAAAATAACTATCTAAAAGTAAAACACTATGCTATCCTCGTCTACTATTCGCCATCGCCCCGTCTTGTCATTCACTTGTTGTCATGCTCCCATTTAACTCTTTATTGCCATCAATAACCTTCATCAATTCCCATCTTCAATTCTCTAAGTGATGATGATGATTTGAGTGACGGACGAAGCTTAAGTAATGAAAAGAAATGAAGTAGTGCGGAGGCATTATAGAGCAAAGAACAGAGAAGATAGAGAGGCAAGGCTCGAATTTCTGGGTTCTCAATACTGGGCAGTAAAGTTGTAATGCCCCCAAAATGCTAATGACATGATTTACAGGAAATTGCAATGGAAGATTTAATGATAGAAGGCACTACCGCCGTCTTAATAAGGACAAGGCTCACTAAAACCATTTCATCTTGCAAATCATGTTCAAATCACAATATCTATTAAACTGAAACACTCCAAGACCAAAGTCCATAATAGTTTAACTTCAATAGAATCGATTTAATCATACCATATGCTAAGTCGCACTCCACACTACAAAAGTATATTGAATATAGACCCAACTTGACCTTGAGGTCGATCCCAACATTCATGCCATGCTGAATATGCTACGAGCATCTGATAACTACCAAAAGGGCTTACTAAATGGAGAAACATGTGATACCTCATTACCTAATATGAAAAACATAAAAATAATTCGAAAATGTGAGCTAAAACTCAGTATATGCATTCCTATATTGTAAGATTAGTGTAGAAACACTGTTGATGGGTACCTGCCTTTGTGATTCATTTAGTTCGCAATAAGAACGAAAATAAAAGTAATATGAAACTAAATTGCTCATTATTATATAGATCTGAACCCCTTGCAATGAGATGATCTATACATAGACATGCACCTGCCAATCCGATCAAGAATTGGCCTGAAGCCGCACAGGTAAATGATGGGCTGACGCCCTGTGGATGATAACTGATAGGGTCACAAGTTAAATGGCATATAACTGTATAAACTTATTCATTGATGGACTCATTAAGAGTTGTAACTTGATAAACATGTTCTGCTTTCTGAAGATACAGGCAATGGACGCACCTTGAGCCTTTAAAAAAATATCATCTGACTTGATAAATGTCATCTGTTGTTGGCAGTTAATCTCATAAATCATCTATTCAAGGTATAGGGTACTTGTTTTTGATAGTGATCTTATTTAACTCTCTGTACGCAGTGCACAACGAAAAGGTTCACGCATATAAAACTAGGTTTCCCATGGTGACACACTTGGCCAAATAACTCCTTTCTACAATAACTCATCTTACTAAATCTTTAGTTCTTTGAACTCCACTGGGGCTCATATGATAGGGGCTCTGAAAATGGATTGAGCACCTAGAATTAGGTTGATCTGAAAATTAATGTTTCTTGCGGGAAAATAGTCCCGAAAGTCCTCAGATGAAACATCTTTAAATTCACACACTGTAATTATGGATATGTATATACCGAGTGTGGTTACATATCCCTAATATTCAATGTATTGCTGACATGATAACTCACTTGCTTACATAGTGTAATTTGGATAGAAATAGGGTTTTTCTTCCCTCGGTCCATAGAAACACAAGTCTAGTCTTTGTTCATTTCTCAAGCCAACCTTAAGATCTTTACAAGTCATCTTCTATAAGTACACAGTCAGTTCATCCCCATAATGATAACAAGTTTTGACAATCAAACTAGATTGAATCCCTAATGAATGTGGTTTCGACAATGCTAATAGAGGCACATTTGTAAAAGACGACACATTCAATTGCCGACTGGTCTCAGTAAATTTAGATGACAGGGGGACAATCTAAAGTGTAAAGAGATGTAACCACACCATAAACTCTTGCAAAGATATTTCTTTATTGGCTATAAGGGACTGGCATGTAAGCTGAATGAATGAAGGGATGAAGATTTGTAATGAAAGAGGTACAGCATATAAATGACTTGCATATACAAGACATGCGGTTTATTCATGATGGTCATGATAGTAAAGTAAATGAACGATATTATGAAGTTGAAAGGGAGTATTTAGTACTAAAGATGAAGAAATCTAACGGATTAACAAAGAGGCATTTGAAAAGTCATACAACACCCGTAGGTAAGTAAAATGATGAATATGAGGGTCAACACCACCAGAAGAAAAATTTTATCCATCTGGTGTTTGAAAGGCCAATACGTCAAGATAAAGGAGTCAATCTTATAACTAAACATGATGGGATCAGCATCCCTCAATAACACATTCGACAGTAAATGAAAATTTTGGGTAGGTATATAAACTTTGAAACTACTTGTAAATGAAAATAGCACAAATCGTTGTTTATCATTAATAAGATAGACTGCACTAGTAAAGAAAGGATTGCCAAAATAACTTGAGTAATGACATGCTGTCATGGCCATAGAGTAGTATACCAACATGACATTACGGTGCTATAGAAACACGAACAATATGGATACATTTAATTGCTGAAAAGGCACTCAATGACTAGGTCTGAAGCAACCAAAGGCTTTGTAAGCAGTAGATGAAGAGTATCTAATAGAAGCAAGGAGTTAAAGTAGGTGACAGTAAAAATAGGATCAAATATGCTTAGGAAGAACTGCAAATCACACAGTAATGCACACTGGGGTCATTATAGGCTCCATTATGGAAACAGAGAATTAAATGACTATGATCGTCACAATTTGAATTGCCTATGAGAAAGGTTGCTCAAATGCGTTTAAAGAACTCCCCACAAAGCACATATGAGATTTTCTATAAACACTCCATTACAAATCAAGAGAGTGTTAGTGGCAAAGAAATGATGCCTCTAAACAATTCAAGGTAACTAGGGCTCAATGATAGGAAGTAATGTGAGCAATGTAGGTGTAAGGTCCTAATATCAAGAATGGCAGCTTAATCTTACTCGTACCACCCATACAATGCCAAGTAGGACACCATAAGCTACTAACTGCTATCGCCAAACATAAGCACTCATGGTAATTTTCATCTCATACTGGTTCACCTCAAAGATATTGCCCCATAAAGCATTTCCTCATTTAGAGACTTATATCTAACTTGACACTGTAACTTTACACTGTATTAATCCCTTAAGAAGTTGCAAATGGGCCCACATTAGGTTTTAACCATCACTGTACTCAAGATCAGATGTATTAACACACCTCAATAAAACTCTTAAATCCTGGGGCAAAACGGATAGAGTTCTACCCAAAAACTAAGTAAAAGCTGTCTTAAAACCTTACAATAGATACCTGAAATGGAGAGAAATACTTCAATAGTTCAATGGCCACATGCTGAAGTTTATAACTCAACGAGTCACACACCAGGAGTGCCAATTGCAAAAATTTAAACAAATGTGAGAAATGAAACATACAATACAACTCCCAGATAAATGAGAACATGCCTCACTTGATCACCCAAATGGTTCCACACTTCACTTTGCTAATCCTTGAACCTCAGGATATTACCAAATGATTGAATCACCCAAATGGAAATAGTTCCTCTTATATGCCCATACATATAAAATTATAATCAATAGCTCATTTAACTGGTTAACATAACTCATACACACCTTAATAGCTAACCCATAAGTACTTGATAGCTCACAGTGGCCTTTAAAATCTTAGCTCTTAGAACAAATCCGTAACACCCCCTAATTAAGTATGTTCCACTGTTTGCATTCTCCTTAATAAATTTTTGAATTAGGACTAATGAACTCAATGATAGGGGCGTTACCGACGTCCAAAAGGACAAGGCTTAAAGTGTGTACTAGATTATGAACCAGAAATAAAATAGTTAGACATAGCCTCAACCATACACATTCATGCATTGTCAAACCATATACAATCAACTATTGCCCATGTATGGTTTATATATCACAGTATAACAATTCACCATATAATCTACACCTCCATCTACTGAAGATTTCAAAGTATAACTCCAAAATAGACATGTATAATATCGTTGTTGATCCCTCTAGATTCCCTTACTTAACTTATTCTCTTCATCTGGCTTGCCAGCATGAGGGCGATTCAATGAGCATTTCCCTCAAATAAAACATGAAAATATTTCGAACTGTGAGTTGAAGCTCAGTACATGCATTTCTATGTTGTTAAATGATCTCTACACAAAATGATTGGGCGCCCACTTGCAATTCATTTTAAGCTAAAATAGTGAATGTGATGAATGTAAAACTATATTGGTATTTAATATCTGATAGTGAACCCCTTGATACTGTTACAATCTAAGGATAGGTGTACACCTGCCAAGCTAATCGGGAACCTGGCCTGAAACTACGCGGGTAACTGGAGGGCGAATACCCTATAGATGATAGCTAGTAGGGTCACTAATTGAATGATAAATCACTGTACAAACTGATTCATTGATGTACTTACCAAGCATCATAACTTTGATAAATACACTCTGATTTCTAAAGATACAGACAACGAACGTACCTGATGTCCCCAAAATGCAATCTCACTTGATAATTCTTATGCACAATGGGAAATGATAGAATATGCCTCAATTCTATTTAAGAAATGTAATTATAGGTATATGTAATTACTAAACAATGCTGACATTCATAGTTGTAACTGTAATAGAAATTCCTTAAAAGGAATCCATAACTCACATAATTCCACAGAAGATAAGTTACACCAAAATGATTTGAAAGCTAAATGAATTAGGATAATTTACCTCAAAGTGAAATATTATGGAGTAAATTGATCAAAGTTATCATGTTTTGGTAAGTATATCAATGAATCAGTTTATACAGTGATTTATCATTTAATTAGTGATCCCGCTAGTTATCATTGCCCTCCAGTTACCACGCGGCTTTAGACCAGGTTCCCAATTTACTTGGCAGGTGTACGCATATCTATAGATCGTAACAGTATCAAGGGGTTCATTATTAGATAATAACTAACAATGTAGTTTTACATTCATCTCATTCACTGTTTTAACTTAAAATGAATTGCAAGTAGGCACCTAATCATTTTATGTAGAGCTCATTTAATAATACAGGAATACATGTACTGAGCTTCGGCTCATAGTTCGCAATGTTTTCATGTTTTGTTTTAGGAAAATGCTCATTGAATCGCCCTCATGCTAGCAAACCGGATGGAAAAAATAAGTTAAGCAAGGGAATCTAGAGGGATCAACAATGATATAGTATATGTCTATTTTGGAGCTATACTTTGAAATCTTCAGCGGATGGAGATGTAGATTATATGGTGAATTGCTATATTGTGATGTATAAACCATATGTGGGTAACAATCGATTGTATATGGTTTGACAATGCATGAATGTGCATGGTTGTATGTCTAAATGTGTTACTTCTAGTTCATAATCTAGTGCGCACACTTCAAGGCTCGTCATTTTGGATGGCGATAACGCCCCTATCAT
>NCQT01084211.1:7735-26702 GCA_002740465.1 Stenocereus thurberi | reverse complement strand
TTCCACTGAACACTCTATTGTGCCAACCAAATGCTTCTCGTGTTCAGTTTTGCTTCCAAATAGAACATATAGACAAGCCTATAAAAGGTTACAACCGAGCATATTCCACAATATTTCAATGACGGTTCAACAAGTTAACGGTTCCCTAAAATAGAGTTACTAACTAGCTAATCCAATCAGACATAAAAAAGCAACATTCAAGACAAACTCAGTCGTTAAGCATCTCTAATTCCACATGCATAGCCTCGTCTCCCTCATCACAACAACACCCCAGATTACACCTTAAATTCATATCAATATCAAACCAAAACCTCACTCAATCCACTCTCTTCTCCAAGTCGTTGAACAATTTCTCAAACTCACTGATGGCCAAGCTTAAAAAAAAAAAGAAGAACTTTGAAATTAATTGTTACACCCACGTTCATTATTTTACGTTAAGCTGACTGTCTCGCTTTTTACGGTATAAAATCGCATGTTTATTAACTATATAGGTTAAATTATTCCTGATGAGCTTACATGAACAGTAATTTTATTAAAAAGAACATTTTTGACGCTGTTGATATTATTATTAGTTTTAGAACTCTTCCGGTGATTTGTAGTAAGCATTATTAATGGTTATTAACGAGTACTAAATCGAATAGGAACTCGATTGCGATTAGGTTGTCAACCTTAGAGTTCGTTTCGTTAGTTATTAAATCAAACCTTGATATTTTTAAGAACAAATAATCGATGAAAGGCCATTTTAGCAATTGGGTTTAGCGATTCCAAACATTGAACAGCTTGGAGCAAAAATAGGGGGAGGGGCATTTTTATAAATTCATCTAGCCCCTTTTCTTCTTTCCCCTGTCGTGACCCTTCCTCCCCGACATCTCTCTTTCTCTCTTTCTTCTCTACTCATCTCCTTTGTCCTCCTTATCCTCCACCACAATCGCGGCCTTCAAGATCCAATCCCAAAAGATTTTCCCCACTCTAACCTGCAAAGCCTACCCATCCGGCCTCTCCCACAACCTAGTCACCATTTGCCGTGAATCTGGGCAAAGTTTCGGACAAACCCACCATGTTTCTGGTGGTTCTGGGCGGCGATTCGATGCCCCCACCACTTATCAAAACTCGTTCATCCAATTTAGCTCTTAGTTGCTTCAAAACCACTACAAATTGGGGGTGATTCGAGGCACCAGACATCCACCACAAATTCAAGTCAATGGGTGAGCATTTGGGTTGAAATTAGGGTTTGAATTATGCAAATTGTGCGCGGTTTGGGTCTGTTCATGCGTGGGCGAGCAAGAGCCGAAGAATTCAAAGTTGTTCAAGCACTTAAAGCTGAGCCCAGGAGCCGTCGCACGAACATCTAGCTTGGAATTGAGGTGTGGATTTCTTTACTCCTAAATTACTATTACTTTCAACGAATTTAACTAAATTAGTTAGCGCATGTTGATTTGAGGTTAGAAATTAGTTTGGATGAACTTAGAGTCAAGATTGAGAAATTACGAACATGGTACTGATTTTGGGTCATTTACATGTCAAATTGATGCTGGATTTTAATAACCAGGTAGTTTGAAGAAATGCTTAATAAACAGAATGTTGACATACCACTGTTATTTCATTAGTTTATTAGTTTGAGTTGTGTTTGAAGCTTGAGGATGCTTATCGGGTAAATTAGAGTATTGGTGAAACATGCTGATTTTTGTTCAAATAATATCGCTAAATCAGTACAGTTATGCTTAAATTCTATTTCAGCCTATCATTAAGAATGCAACGCTTATCTTTGATGGTTTCATGAATCATTAATTCGTTTATAACGTTGTCAAACTGAGTTGGTAGTTAGATGGTTTGAGGTGGAACTAATGAGAAATTTGAGGTGCTTATGGTCGGTGTTGTGCGAGGAGGGAGTCTGGGTTGTGAATTACCACAACCATGTATATTACCAGGCCATGTGTTACTCATTGGGTAGATTCTGCCATGTTGTGCTATGAAGTGTACGAATGTGCTAATTGTGAACCATTTACCCCCTTTGATGTGCTACGTCACATTATGTGGTTAACTCTCGAAATTTACACGTCTTTAAAAGGGGGGATCATTAAAAAGCTTGTTTTCATAATTGCAAATGCTTTTAACTACTTACCAATTGCTTGTTAGTTCATAAAGATGTTTCTAGCCTAAAATAATCCTAAATCATCGAGTTATTCAGGGAGTGACTCAGTCGAATCCTCGATAGGTTTAGGAAGTTCAAAAGCGAACTAAAAGTAAGTTTGAAAATGTTTTAAGGCATTGGCTTATATATAACTTCTCCTTGTGTTTAAAAAGGGATTTGAACGATCTGAAAAACGGGATCTCAAGGTATTAGTTATGAAATTTAGCTTGATTTGAATGCTAGCTGCTTATTTGATTTTTGATTGAGTTTTGAGTTACGAGCTAGTAAACCCACTATGATTTTAAGAAGCATTTATGTTGAAAATTTATGAAGAAATCTTGGTTAAATTATAAGCGAGCCAAGTACTTTAAGCTTTGAATAGTAATAAGTTTGAGAACGTTTTAAAGTTTTAGTTTATTTATACATACTCCTCGAGTTTTAAAAAGGGTTTGAAACGAGTTAAAAAATGGCATTTGAGGATTTTATTATGAACCTAGTTCGAATTAAACGCTAACTAAGTACTTTAAGTTCCACATGAGTTTCGATTTGTGAGTTAGCAAATTATTTCGTTTATAAGAGGTTTTTAAGCTGAAAACGAAAGAACCACAAACCATTGTAAAGGTTATCGGTTGTTTTGTTAGAAAGCAAGACTTTAATAAAGCAAGCAACTGAAAAGAGAAATAAAATATGATTTTAAAGGCTAAGAAAGTGCTAGGTAATTAGCCAGACCTTGATGGTGGGAACTGAACGCAAAGATGGCGTGAGCTGTTCCCCCGAAACATAATGTTGGGAATTGGACGCAAAGATGGTGTGAGCTATTCTCAGGAACTAGACTCAAGATATGACTATCTTGGTATGAGTTGTTCCCCATATATATTATGATGTGTGACGCGTGATAAAACCTTGAGGGGGCTAGACTCAAGATATGGCTTTTTTTGTCTGAGTTGCTGCCCCACATAGGACAATTTCTAAGTTAGAGTTGCTCTGCGAAGACACATTTTAGCCAAAAAGTTATGTTATGTATACCTCGGGGATAACGTGAATTGTGGGTGATGATCTCACTTAGGGCGAATGTAGATCTCCCCTATCCAGCACATTATGATGATTTTACGATATGAGTATGTTTCTAATAAGTAAGAAAAGTAGTTGGCATTTCACCATTTTGAGTATTTCAGAAAAGAAGGATTTCTAAGGGCCATTACGGGGACACATTAAACAAGATTTGAAAAGCTTATAAGGGTTATTAGAGGGCCAGTACGAAAGAAATTTCTTTTAAAGAATATGAGCCTCAAGAGGCTAAGTAAAGTGTTTCAAGAAAAGAAAGAAAGCTTCTAAATGCGCATATCCTACACATATTTTAGGAACGAATTTCTAAGTATAGCTTAAATGAAGTTTCAAATGAAGTGTGGTTATATCCTAGCAATGCATCGAACATTTAAGCTTTCAAACGTGCATACCCTATAAAAGAAAGTTTCTTACCTAGTCTTTCGACTAATATGAGTAATTCAGAAGCTATTAGAAAGAATCATGAGTCTCGAAGAAGCTAACGTGATTTATAAACTATTCTTGGAACATATCATAAGTCACTTCATTTTCAAAAGTGAGTTGAAAGCGTTTTACTCAATCCTCATTGCTTCCTTGATTATGCGTCTAAATGCGTGTTAGTAGGGAAGCTTGGTCATTAGGGGCCTAGAAATGGGTTGAGGGGCTAGAATGATGTTTAAGGGTGGTGATCTTTCTTTGGGAACTATGAATGCCTGATATAATAGCAAAGTATGAATGCGTGATATGTGACTATTATTAGTATTATTGCCTACAGCTAATTTGGTCTTAAGGAGTTGGGGAATACTCACTGAGCATGTGATTGCTCATCCCATTACTCTTTCCCCTTTTTCCCCAGATTTTTCTTGTGATAGGTAGATGTCGATTCAGTTACGCCAAAAGGGAAGTTTATCCTTGCTTAAAGGGGAGTTATGTGTGCCCACAGTGAACTGGTCTTGCTGTTTAATGATGTTATAGAATGTATTCTCAGTTTGTAAATGTATGTAAACAAGTACTCTGGTTCATATAATGCATGTTATCTATAAGTTGTTCTGTATGGCCATGTGAGCCAACCATCTTATTAGTCAGTTGCCTTTCTAATTAAGGTTGTCTATCTTATGGGACGCAAACTCCTTGTACTCCGATTGTATAAACCGTTGAGTTATAACCCTTTTATTTCCTTCCTTAGTACTGAATTTTATGTTTAGGGGACTCCGAGCGAGTTGCTCGTTGAGTTATGGACTCCGGCGTGTGGCCGTTGAGCTTATTTTATAGTTCTTTACGCTTCCGTTGATTTCAGAGGCTTATTGTAAGGCTTTTAGCCTACCAATGGTCAGTTTTTAGGGAAAACTCTATTCGTTTCACCCCAGGAATAAAGTAGACAGTAAAAAAATGTAATATTTCTACCCTTAGGGGCTAGGGGTGTTACAAGATGGTATCAGAGCAAGGTCGTGTAACCATAGGCTACGACCTGAGTCTTGCATTTCATATAGTTATCTAGGAATGCATTCATGATTATGTGATTTATGCCTGCTTTTGTCTGCAACTGTGGGTTTTTTGTGAACACTGTTATGTTCAACTAGTATATGCGGCTTGAGTGAGCTCATTGATTGAGTGAATGAACCATTTGTTAGATTTAGGCCAAGCGACTTGTATTCTCGTGAACAAGCTTAGTGTTAGCTCAATCGAGAGTTGTTTTACATATGCACCTTGGCAATCTAAATCAAAATTTCCAAGTGCTCTTGGTTTGAACTCAAACAACTGAGAATGCTTTAACTCCAAGCTCATTCTTGCCTTTAAGTATGATTCGCTCCTCAAGGCGATAATAGAGTGAGCAGACGCATTCAATGGTTGGTAGGGAAAGAGCTGGAAGCAGTTAAACCATTCTCCTTTCGAAACCCAAAGACTTTGAAGGTTAAGATCCTTCCTAAATAGTGAGTCAAGGTCTCTCTTTCGTATTAAAGACCTTTCTAATTGCCTAGTTAGGCCTTACTATTGCGTCTTAAGACTTGCATTTGCTTTACAATGATGTTCGTGCCTTGTTCTATGAGCATAAGCTTCTATGTGTAACTGGATGTATCGAATACTTACTTGTCAAGGTGCATTCATTACTTGATGTGTTCATGACCAGTTAAGTGTTTGATGAATGAGTTGTTTCACTTCTTGGTGTTTGCTTAACTTAAGTTGGGTTAGGTATGTGACTGTACTAGCCAGATCATTTAACCTTTGCAATTCATAGCATAGCATAACCCCTGACTCATTATTTGCATTTCTTGAATTCTATGATTCCATTTTATAGCTGAGTAACTGCATGTACACGTATTTAAATGCATGTTGAGGCAATCATAGAAACTTGCATACGTCTCCTTGCTCTTGTATTCTATGTTGACTATAATAGCGTAGTAGAATCGTGGTGGGCCTATAACCCACAGGCCCTAGGATTCATTTATGAGCATAACCCTTCACTTGTATGAATTTATGACCCAGGAGGCAGTCAGTTCCGAGTAAGGACCTTAGGGAAAGTCTCCCCACCATCAAAACCATCAACTTACATTCTTGCCTTAGCATTTTCTTCTCAAGATGTACCTATCAACATGTTATGCTAGCTCGTGCTATTCGTGATTCTTGATCTTCTACGCTATGTTGTTGACCTTATATGATGTCGTAGTGGCTTCGAGTGCTACTTCAAGTTCCATCAATGTCAATATGGCGTATTATGATGCCTCTACTACGTTGATATGATGTGGTAGCTTACTAGTTAATTGATTTAACGTTAGATTGATTTAATATCTTCATGTTTTTGAGTGACCTGATTAAGTTAACCCCCTTCATATGAAATTGACATGTACTTTCTAAGTTGCCATCAATGAAAGGCCTAAAGGTTGGTAGTGATTGACGTGTAGACATAAGAATGTGAGTTGCATATGCTTTTCTTTTGTAAATTACTTGCGTATGCATATTAGACAGTTTCATATCACTTATGATCCCTAGGCTTGGGAACGTTGAATTACTGATTTCATTGTGCTTAGGTGATGCTACGTGGTGCTGTGTGATGTCTTTATTACCTTGCTATAAAATGAAAACTCCCTGGTCAAGTAACTTAGTTTTGAGATGCTTCGATTTTGTATGCTGGTGAATGAGCTTGACTTAGTTAACTATCTTAGTGCGACCTTGACTTGTTCCATTAAAAGTCTCCACATAGGGAAAGCTTTTAGATGCTAGCTTGTGTTGACGTACAAATGTAGATTTGTTTGGAACTATGTGGTTTTTTAGACTTGTTGCTTAGATACAGGATTGAAAGTCTGTGTTCCTTTTTAAAATAAGCTTAATATGGTTTTTCACGTCAACTCATTTGCCCTTCTTCTATGCGTTTGCCCTCAGCACCTAAATAGAGTGACTAAACGCTTGAAGAGGATTAGCGAGGAGGAGACTAGATGTCATATGCCCTTCTTCTTTGTAAATTAATTGTAATCGAGATTTGGATTTTAGTAAGATTTGTGTAGATTGTGTCAAGCGTGTGCATGTTTTAGGTACTACTGAACATAGCTTAGGAATTTGGAGTACAAAATTCTTTTAAGGGGGAAGAATGTTGCACCCGCGTTTGTTATTTTACGTTAAGCTGACTGTCTCGCTTTTTACGTTATAAAATTGTATTTTTATTAACTATATAGGTTAAATTATTCTTGATGAGCTTACTTGAATGATAATTTTATTAAAAAGAATATTTTTAACGCTGTTGATATTATTGTTAGTTTTGAAACTCTTTCGATGATTTTTTATAAGCATTAGTAATGGTTATTAACGAATACTAAATCAAATAGGAACCCGATTACGATTAGGTTGCCAACCCTAGAGTTCGTTTCGTTAGTTATTAAATCGAATCTCGATATTTTTGGGAATGAATAATTGATGAAAGGCCATTATAGTGATTGGATTTAGAATTCGGGATACGAATTAGACTAGCAGTGCCAAAGATTGAATAGCTTGGAACAAAAATAGGGGAAGGGGCATTTTTATAAATTCACCTGGCCCCTTTTCTTCTTTCCCCTGTCATGACCCCCTCTCGGACATCTCTCTTTCTCTCTTTCCCCTCTGCTTGTCTCTTTCTTCCTCCGCATCCTCCACCATAATCACGGCCTTCAAGATCCAATCCTGGAAGACTTTCACCACTCCAACCTGCAAAGCCTACCCTTTCGGCGTCCCCCACAACCTAGTCAGCATTTGGTGCGAATCTGGGTAAAGTTTCGCACGAGCCCACCACATTTCTGGCGGTTCTGGTCGCCAATTCGAAGCCGCCACCACTTCTCAAAGCTCATCCGTGCAATTTAGCTCTTACTTGCTTCGAAACCACGATAAATTGGGGGTGATTCGAGACACCAGACATCCACCACAAATTTAAGTCAGTGCGTGAACGTTTGGGTTGAAATTAGGGTTCAAATTATGCAAATTAGACATGGTTCGGGTTTGTTCATGCATGGGTGAGCAAGAGCCGAAGAATTTGGAGTTATTCGAGCACCTAAAGTCGAGCCCAGTAGCCTTCGAGTGAACATCTAGCTTGGAATCAACGTAGGGATTTCTTTACTCCTAAATCACAATTACTTTCAGCAAATTTAACTGAATTAGTTAGTGCATATTGATTTAACGTTAGAAATCAGTTTGGGTGAACTTAGAATTGAGATTGAGAAATAAAGAATGTGGTACTGCTGAATTTTAATAACCGGGTAGTTTGGAGAAATACTTAATAAACAGAATGTTGACATAGCACTGTTATTTCATCAGTTTATTAATTTGAATTGTTTTTAAAACTTAAGGATGCTTATCGGGCAAATTAGGGTATCAGTGAAGCATGCTAATTTCTATTCAAATGATATCGCTAAATCAGTACGGTTATGTTTAAATTCTATTTAAGGCTATCATCAAGAATGCTACGCTTATCTTTGATGGTTTCATAAACTATTAATTCATTCATGATGTTATCAAATTGAGTTGGTAGTTAGATGGTTTGAGGTGGAACTAATGAGAAATTTGAGGTTCTTGTGGTCAGTGTTGCGTGACAAGGGAGCTTGGGCTGTAAATTGCCACCATCGTGTGGATTACAAGGCCATGTGTGGCTCATTGGGCAGATTTTGCCAAATTGTACTATGAAGTGTATGAATGTGCTTTTTTTGAGCCCTTTCCCCCTTTAATGTGCTACGTGATATTATGTGGCTAATTCTCGAAATGTAGACATCTATAAAAAGGGGGGATCATTAAAAAGCTTATTTTCATAATTGTGAATGCTTTTAAGTACTTACCAATTGTCTATTAATTTATGAAGATGTTTGTGGCCTAAAATAATGCCAAATCGTCGAACTACTCAGGTAGTGACTCAACTGAACAGTCAATAGGTTTAGAAAGTTCAAAAGCAAACTAAAAGTGAGTTTGAAAACGTTTTTTTAAGGCATTTGCTTGTATATAACTTCTCCTTGTGTTTAAAAAGGGACTTAAATGATCTGAAAAGGGGATCTTAAGGTATTAATTATGAAATTTAGCTTGATTTGTATGCTAGCTACTTACTTGAGTTTCA
This sequence comes from Stenocereus thurberi, assembly GCA_002740465.1. Taxonomy (NCBI): domain Eukaryota; kingdom Viridiplantae; phylum Streptophyta; class Magnoliopsida; order Caryophyllales; family Cactaceae; genus Stenocereus; species Stenocereus thurberi. The sequence goes on along the minus strand of NCQT01084211.1, from coordinate 17,964 downwards.
ATTGAGTTTCAAATTACGAGCTAGTAAACCCGTTATGATTTTAAGAAGCATTTATGTTAAAAATTTATGAAGAAACCTTGGTTGAAATATAAGCGAGCCAAGTACTTTAAGCTTTGAATAGTAGTAAGTTTGGGAACGTTTGAAGGCTTTAGTTTATTTATACATCCTCCTCGAGTTTTTAAAAGGGTTTAAAACGAGCTGAAAAATGGCATTTGAGCATTTTGTTATGAACCTACTTCGAATTAAACACTAAGTAAGTACTTTAAGTTCCAAATGAGTTTCAATTTACCAGTTAGCAAATTTATTTCATTTATAAGAGGTTTTTTAGCTGAAAACGAAAGAACCGTAAACCACTAGAAAGGTTATGGGTTGTTTTGTTAGAAAGCAAGACTTTAGTAAAGCAAGCAATTGAAAAGAGAAATGAAATATGATTTTGAAGGCTTAGAAAGTGCTAAGTAATTGACCAGACCTTGAGGGTGGGAACTGGACGCAAAGATGACATGAGCTGTTTCCCCGAAAGGCAAAGATGGCATGAGCTATTCCCGGGAACTGGACTCAAGATATGACTATAATCGGTGTGTGTTATTCCCCATATATATTATGATGTGTGACGCATGATAAAACCTTAAGAGGGACTAGACTCAAGATATGACTATCTTGGTGTGAGCTGTTGCCCCATAGAGGACAATATCGAAGTTAGAGTTGCTCTGCGAAGATGCATTTTGGTCAAAAAATTATATTACGTATACCCCGGGGATAACATGAATTGTGAGTGATGATCTCACTGAGGGTGAGTGCATATCTCCCTAGCCAGTACATTATGATGATTTTACGTTATGAGTATGTTTCTAATAAGCAAGAAAAGCAGTTAGAATTTCATCATTTTTAGTATTTGAAAAAAGAAGGATTTCTAAGGGCCATTATGAGAACAAGATTTGAAAAGCTTATTAGGGTCATCAGAGGACCAATACGAAAGAAATTTCTTTTAAAGAATATGAGCGTTGAGAGGCTAAGTAAAGTGTTTCAAGAAAAGAAAGAAAGCTTTCAAATGTGCATATCCTGTACACATTTTATGAACGAGTTTCCAAATATAGCTTAAATGGAGTTTCAAATGAAGTATGGTTATATCCTAGCAATGCATCGAACATTTATCCTTTCAAATGTGCATACCCTGTAAAAGAAAATTTCTTACCAAGTCTTTCTACCAATATGAGTAATTCAGAAGCTTTTAAAAAGAATCATGAGTCTCGAAGAAGCTAGCGTGATTTATAAACTGTTCTTGGAACATATCATGAGTCACTTCATTTTCAAAAGTGAGTTGAAAGTGTTTTACTCAATCATCATTGCCTGCTTGATTATGCCCCTAAGTGCATGTTAGTAGGGAAGCTTGATCATTAAGGGCCTAGAAATGGGTTGAAGGGCTAGAATGATGTTTAAGGGTGGTGATCTTTCCTTGGGAACTATGATTGCCTGATATAATAGTAAAGCATGAATGCGTGATATAAGACTATTATTGGTATTTTTGCCTATAACTAATTTGGTTTTAAGGAGTCGGGGAATACTCACTAAGCGTGTGGTTGCTCATCGTATTACTTTTTCCCCAAGTTTTCCTTGTGACAGGTGGATGTCAATTCATTTACACCAAAAGGGACATTTATCCTTGCTTAAAGTGGAGTTATGCGTCCCCACAGTGAAGTGGTCTTGCTGTTGAATGATGTTATAGAATGTATTCTTAGTTTGTAAATGTATGTAAACAAGTACTCTATTTCATGTAATGCATATTATGTATAAGTCGCTGTGTATGGCCATTTGAGCCAACCATCTTATTAGTTGGTTGTCTTTCTAATTAAAGTTGTCTATCTTATAGGATGCAAACCCCCAGTACTCTGGTTATGTACACTGTTGAGTTGTAACCCTTTTATTTCCTTCCTTATTACGGAATTTTATGTTTGATGTACTCCGAGCAAGTTACTCATTGAGTTATGGACTTCGGCGTGTAGCTGTTAAGCTTATTTTAGAGCTCATTACACTTCTGTTGATTGCAGGGGCTTACTATAAGGCTTTTAGCCTGCAAATAGTCAGTTTTTAAGGAAAACTCTGTCCATTTCGCCCCAAAAATTAATTAGGAAGTAAGAAAACGTAATACTCCTAGCCTTAAGGACTGAGGGTGTTACAAGAAGGTATCAGAGCAAGGTCCTGCAACCACATGCCGCGATCTGAGTCTTGGATTTCATATAGATACCTACGAACGCGTTCATGATGATGTGACTTATGCCTGTCTTTGTCTGCAAATGTGTGTTTTGTGTGAACCTTGTTATTTTCAGCTAGAATATGTAGCTTGAGTGAGCTTATTGATTAAGTGAACGAACCATTTGTTAGGACTTAGGCCGAGTGACTTGTATTCTTGTGAACAACCTAAATGTTAGCTCAATCAGGAGTTGTTTTACATATGCACCTTAGCGATCTAAATCAAAAGTTCCAAGTACACTTGGTTTAAAACAACTAATAATGTTTTAACTCTAAGCTCATTCTTGCTCTTAAGGATGATTTGCTCCTCAGGCCGATAATAGAGTGAGCAGACGCACTCAATGGTTGGTAGAGAAAGAGCTAGAAGCAGTTAGACCATTCTCCTTTCGAAACCTAGAGACTTTGAAAGTTAAGATCCTTCCTAAATAGTGAGTCAAGGTTTTTCCTCCGCATTGAAGACCTTTCTAATTACCTAATTAGGCCTTACTGCTGTGTCTGAAGACTTACATTTACTTTACAATGACGTTCATGTCTTGTTTTATGAGCATAAGCTTCTATGTGTAACTAGACGTATCGAATACTTACTTGTCAAGATGCATTCATTGCTTGATGTGTTCATGACTAGTTAAGTGTTTTATAAATGACTTGTTGCACTTCTTGGTGTTTGCTTAAATTGAGTTGGGCTAGGCATGTGACTGGACTAGCCAGATGATTTAACCTTTGCAATTCATAGCGTGGCATAACCCCTAATACATTATTTGCATTCCTTAAATTCTTTGATTCCATGTTATAGCTGAGTAACTACATGCACATGTATTTAAATGTATGATGAGGCAACTATAGAAACTTACATGCATATATCCTCGCCCTTGTATTCTATGTTGACCAGAGTAGCACAGCAAAATCGTGGTGGACCTATAACCCATAGGCCCCAGGATTCATCTATGAGTATAACCCTTCACTCGTATGAATCTATGACTCAGGAGGCAGTCACTTCCAAGTAGGGACCAAAGGGCAAGTCTCCCCACCATCAAAACCATCAAATTACATTCTTGCCTTAGCATTTTCTTCTCAAGATGTGCCTATCAACATACTATGCTATTTCATGCTATTCGTGATTCTGGATCTTTAGTAACTCTGTTGTTGACCTTACATGATGTTGATGTGGCTTCGAGTGCTACTTCAAGTTCCATCGATGTCAATAAGGCGTACTGTGAAGCCTCTGTTATGTTAGTATGATGTGGTAGCTTACTAGTTAATTGATTTAACCTTAGATAGATTTAATATCTTCATGTTTTTGAGTGAACCTGATTAAGTTAATCCCCCTCATATGACTTTGACATGTCCCTTCTAAGTTGCCATGAATGAAAGGCCTAAAGGTTGGTAGTGATTGATGTCTAGACATAAGAATGTGAGTTGCATATGCTTCTCTTTTGTAAATTGCTTGCATATTTGTATTAGACAGTTTCATATCACTTATGATCCCTAGGCTTGAGAATGCTGAATTGCTGATTCTATATGATGCCATTGTGCATAAGTGGTGCTACGTGGTGCTGTGTGATGTCTTTATTACCTTACTATAAAATGAAAACTCCCTGGTCAAGTAACTTAGTTTTGAGATACTTCGATTTTGTATGCTGGTGAATGAGCTTGACTTAGTTAACTGTTTTAGTACGACCTTGATTTGTTCCGTTAAAAGTCTCCACATAGGGAACGGTTCTAGATGCTAGCTTGTGTTGATGCACAAATGTAGATTTGTTTGGAAATATGTGGTTTTTTAGACTTATTGCTTAGATACAGGATTGAAAGTTTGTGTTTCTTTTTTAAAAAAGCTTAATATGGTTTTCCACACTAACTTATTTGTCCCTCTTCTATGCGTTTGCCCTCGGTGCCTAAATAGAGCAAGTAGGTGCTTGAAGAGGATTAGCGATGAGTAAACTGGATACCATATGCCCTTCTTCATTTTCATTTAATTGTAATCGAGATTTGGATTTTAGTAAGATCTATGTTGATTGTGCCAAGTGTGTGCACGTTTAAGGCATGACTGAATATAACTTAGGAATTTCAGCGACAAAATTCTTTTAAGGGGGGAATAATGTTATGCCTGCGTTCGTTATTTTACGCTAAGCTGACTGTCTCACTTTTTACGTTACAAAATCGTATTTTTACTAACTATGTAGGTTAAATTATTCCTGATGAACTTACGTGAATGGTAATTTTATTAAAAAGAATATTTTTCATGCTATTGATATTATTATTATTAGTTTTAAAACTCTTCCAGTGATTTTTAGTAAGCATTATTAATGGTTATGAACGAGTACTAAATCGAATAGGAACCTGATTGCGATTAGGTTGTCAACCTTAGAGTTCGTTTCATTAGTTATTAAACCAAACCTCGATATTTTCGGGAACGAATAATCTATGAAAGGCTGTTTTAGCGATTGGGTTTAGAATTCAAGATACGAATTAGACTAGGGGCGCCAAATATTAAACAGCTTGGAACAAAAATAGGGAGGAGGGGCATTTTTGTAAATTCACCTGTCCCTTTTTCTTCTTTCCCCTGTCGTGACCCCCTTCCTCGACATCTCTCTTTCTCTCCTTCATTTCCGCTTGTCTCCTTCTTCCTCCTCATCCTTCACCATAATTGGGGCCCTCAAGCTCCAATCTCAGAAGATTTTCACCACTCCAACCTGCAAAGCCTACCCATTCAGCCTCCCCCACCACAACCTAGTCACCATTTGGCGTGAATTTGGACAAAGTTTTGGACAAACCCACCACATTTTCGGTGGTTGTAGGCGGCAATTCGAAGCCCCCACCACTTGTCAGAGCTCGTCTATGCAATTTAGCTTATAGTTGCTTCGAAACCACGGTAAATTGGGGGTGATTCGAGACCCCCGACATCTACCACAAATTCAAGCCAGTGTGTGAACGTTTTGTTTGAAACTAGGGTTTGAATTGTGCAAATTGGGCACGGTTGGGGTCTGTTCGTGCGTGGGTGAGCAAGAGCCAAAGCATTCAAAGTTGTTCGAGCACCTAAAGCTGAGCCCAGCCGCCTTCGAGCAAACATCTAGCTCGGTATCGAGGTAAGGATTTCTTTACTCCGAAATTACTATTACTTTCAGCGAATTTAACTAAATTAGTTAGTGCATGTTGATTTAAGGTTAGAAATCAGTTTGGGTGACCTTAGAATCGAGATTGAGAAATAAAGAATGTGGTACTGATTTTGGGTCATTTACATGTCGAATTGATGCCGAATTTTAATAACCGGCAGTTTGGAGAAATGCTTAATAAATAGAATGTTGACATAGCATTGTTATTTCATCAATTTATTAGTTTGAATTGTGCTCGAAGCTTAAGGATGCTTATCGAGCAAATTAGGGAATTGGTGAACCATGTTGATTTCTGTTCAACTGATATCGCTAAATCAGTACCGTTATGCTTGAATTCTATTTAAGGTTATCATTAAGAATGCTATGCTTATCTGTGATGGTTTCATGAACTATTAATTTGTTTATGATTTTATCAAACCGAGTCGGCAGTTGGATGATTTGAGGTGGAAGTAATGAGATATTTGAGGTTCTTATTGTCAGTGCTGTGTAAAGAGGGACCGTGGGTTGTGAATTGCCACCATCATCCAATTGCGAGGCCATGTGTAGCTCATTTGGCATATTTTGCCAAGTTATGCTATGAAGTGTATGAATGTGCTATTTGTGAAGCCTTTTCCCCCTTCGATGTGCTACGCGACATTACGTGGTTAATTCTCGAAATTTAGACGTCTTTAAAAATGGCGGCCATTAGAAAGCTTGTTTTCACAATTGCAAATGCTTTTAAGTACTTACCAATTGTCTGTTAGTTTATGAAGATGTTTGTAGCCTAAAATAATCCTAAATCGTCGAATTATTCAGGTAGTAACTCAACTGAACAGTCGAGCAGTTTAGAAAGTTCAAAAGTGAACTAAAAGTGAGTTCGACAATATTTTAAGGCATTGGTTTATATATAACTTCTCCTTATGTTTAAAAAGGGATTCAAACGATCTGAAAGAGGGATCTTAAGGTATTAATTATGAAATTTAGCTTGATTTGTAAGCTAGCTGCTTATTTGAGTTTCGGTTGAGTTTCAAGTTATGAGCTAGTAAACCCATTATGATTTTAAGAAGCATTTATGTTGAAAATTTACGAAGAAACCTTGGTTGAAATATAAGCAAGAAGTACTTTAAGCTTTGAATAGTAGTAAGTTTGAGAACGTTTTAAAGCATTGGTTTATTTATACATCCTCATCAAGTTTTAAAAAGGGTTTGAAACGAGCTGAAAAATGGCAATTGAGGATTTTATTATGAACCTAGTTCGAATTAAATGCCAACTAAGTACATTAAGTTCCAAATGAGTTTCAATTTATGAGTTAGCAAATTTATTTCATTTATAAGAGGTTTTTAAGCTGAAAACGAAAGAACCATAAACCATTGGAAAGGTTATGGGTTGTTTTGTTAGAAAGCAAGACTTTAATAAAGTAAGCAACTGAAAAGAGAAATGAAATATGATTTTAAATTCAAAGAAAGTGCCAGGCAATTGGCCAAACCTTGAAGGTGGGACTTGTACGCAAAGATGGCATGAGCTGTTTCCCTCAAAAGTAATGTTAGGAACTCGACACAAAGATGACGTGAGCTGTTCTCAGGAACTGGACTCAAGATATGACTATCTTGGTGTGAGCTGTTCCCCAGATATATTATAAAGTGTGACACGTGATAAAACCTTAAGGGGGATTAGACTCATGATATGACTGTCGGTGTGAGCTGTGCCCCCACAAAGGACAATATCAAAGTTAGAGTTGTTTTGTAGAGACGCGTTTTGGCCAAAAAGTTATGTTACGTATAGCTCGGGATAACGTGAATTATAAGTGAGGATCTCCCTTAGGGCGAATGTAGATCTCGCCTACCCAGCACATTATGAGGATTTTATATTATGAGTATGTTCCTAATAAGTAAGAAAAGTAGTTGGTATTTCACCATTTTGAGTACTTTAGAAAAAAAGGATTTCTAAGGTCCATAACAAGGCCACGTCGAATAAGATTTGAAAAGCTTATAAGGGTCATTAGCAGACCGATACGAAAGAAGTTTCTTTTGAAGAATATGAGCCTCAAGAAGCGAAGTGAAGTGTCTCAAGTAAGGAAGGAAAGCTTTTAAATACGCATATCCTGCATATTTTTTGAACGAGTTTTCAAGCATAGCTTAAATAAAGTTTCAAATGAAGTATGGTTATATCCTAGTAATACATCGAACATTTAAGCTTTCAAATGTGCATACCCTGTAAAAGAAAGTTTCTTACCGAGTCTTTCTTATCAATATGGGCATTTCAGAAGCTTTCAGAAAGAATCATGAGTCTCGAAGAAGCTAACGTGATCTATGAACTATTCTTGGAACATATCATGAGTCACTTCGTTTTCAAAGTGAGTTGAAAGCGTTTTACTCAATCCTCATTGCTTGCTTGATTATGTGCCTAAGTGCATCTTAGTAAGGAAGCTTGATCATTAAAGGCCTAGAAATGGGCTGAGGTGCTAAAATGAAGTTTAAGGGTGGTGATCTTTCCTTAGGGACTATGATTGCCTAATATAATAGTAAAGTATGAGTGCATGATATGTGACTATTATTGGTATTATTGCTTGTAATTGATTTAGTTTTAAGGAGTCGGGGAATACTCATTGACCGTGAGGCTGCTCATCCCATTACTCTTTCTCCTTTTTCCCCAGGTTTTCCTTATGACAGGTAGATGTCGATTCAGTTACAATGAAAGGGAAGTTTATCCTTGCTTAAAGGGGAGTTACATGTGCCCATAGTGAAGTGGTCTTGCTATTTAATGATGTTATAGAAGGTATTCTTAGTTTGTAAATGTATGTAAACGAGTACTCTAATTTATGTAATGCATATTATGTATAAGTCGCTCCGCATGGCCATGTGAGCCAACCACCTTATTAGTCAGTTGTTTTTTTAATTGAAGCTGTCTATCTTATGAGATGCAAACCCCCAGTACTCCGGTTGTGAAAACTATTTAGATGTAACCCTTTTATTTCCTTCCTTATTACTGAAATTTATGTTTAGTGTACTCCGAGCGAGTTGCTCATTGAGTTATGGACTCCGACGTGTAGCCGTTGATTTTATTTTAGAGTTCTTTATGCTTCGATTGATTGCAGGAGCTTATTGTAAGGCTTTTAGCCTGAAAATGGTCAGTTTTTAGGGAAAACTCTGTCCATTTCACCCCAAGAATTAAGTAGGAAGTAAGAAAATATAATACTCCTAGCCTTTGGGGCTAGGAGTGTTACAAGATAGTATCAAAGCAAGGTCCTGCGACCACAGGCCGCGAACTGAGTCTTGCATTTCATATAGTTATCTAAGAACTCATTCATGATGATGTGATTTATGCCTGCCTTTGTCTGCAAATGTGGGTTTTGTGTGAACATTGGTACCTTTAGCTAGTATATGCGGCTTGAGTGAGCTCATTGATTAAGTGAACAAACCATTTGTCAGGATTTAGTCCGAGCGACTTGTATTCTCGTGAACAAGCTAAGTGCTAGCTCAATCGAAAGTAGTTTTTACATATGCACCTTGGCAATCTAAATCAAAAGTTCCAAGTGCACTTGGTTTGAACTCAAACAACTGAAAATGCTTTAACTCCAAGCTCATTCTTGCCCTTAAGTACAATTTGCTCCTCAGGTCGATAATAGAGTGAGCAGACGCACTCAAGGAAAAGAGCTAGAAGCAGTTAAACCATTCTCCTTTCGAAACCCAGAGACTTTAAAAGTCAAGACCCTTTCTAAAAATAGTGAGTCAAGGTTTTTCTTTGGCATTAAGCCTTTCTTAATACCTAGTTAAGGCTTACTGCTGCGTCTGAAGACTTGTATATGCTTTATAATGATGTTCGTGCCTTATTTTATGAGCATAAGCGTCTATGTGCAACTAGACGCATCGAACACTTACGTGTCAAGATGCATTCATTGCTTGATGTGTTCACGACCAGTTAAGTGTTTTGTGAATGAGTTGTTGCACTTCTTGGTATTTGCTGGACTTGAGTTAGGTTAGGCATGTGACTAGACTAGCCAGATGATTTAACCTTTGCAATTCATAGCATGGCATAACCCCTGACCCATTATTTGCGTTCCTTGAATTCTATGATTCCATGTTATAGCTAGGTAACTACATGCACACGTATTTAAATGCATGATGAGGTGACCATAGAAACTTACATGCATCTATCCTTGCCCTTGTATTCTATGTTAACCAGAGTAGCACAGCGAAATCATGTGGGCCTATAACCCACAGGCCCAAGGATTCGTCTGTGAGCATAACCCTTCACTCATATGAATCTATGACCCAGGAGGCAGTCAGTTCCAAGTAGAGACCATAGGGAAAGTCTCCCCACCATCAAAACCATCAACTTACATTCTTGCCTTAGCATTTTCTTCTTCAGATATACCTAGCAGCATGTTATGCTAGCTCATGCTATTTGTGATTCCCGAACTTTAGCAACTCTGTTGTTGACCTTACGTGATGTCAATGTGGCTTCGAGTGCTACTTCAGGTTCATCGATGTCAATATGGCGTATTATGATGCCTCTGCTACGTTAGTATGATGTGGTACCTTACTAGTTAATTGATTTAACCTTAGATTGATTTAATATCTTCATGTTTTTGAGTGAACCTGATTAAGTTAGCCCCCTTCATATGACTTTGACATGTCCCTTCTAAGTTGCCATGAATGAAAGGTCTAAAGGTTCGTAGTGATTGATGTGTAGACATAAAAATGTGAGTTGCATGTGCTTCTCTTTTGTAAATTGCTTGCATATTCATATTAGACAGTTTCATATCACTTATGATCCCTAGGCTTAAGAATGCTGAATTGCTGACTCTATATGATGTCATTGTGCATAAGTAATGCTATGTGATGTCCTTATTACCTCACTATAAAATGAAAACTCCCTGGTTAAATAACTTAG
>NCQT01084145.1:17621-29387 GCA_002740465.1 Stenocereus thurberi | reverse complement strand
AGGTATGTTGGCCCCAATTGGAAGGATTTCTGCATCAATCAACTCATAGATGAGCAAAGAAGCAATGTTCCGCCAAGGAAAGAGGTTCAAGAATCGAAACAAGGAGTCAAAGCTTGAAGAATTGAAGGAAAATCCACCGTATGGCTAGCCGTGCATGTACACATGGCCATACAAAATCACAATCTGAGTTGAGGAAGTGCACGACCAGGTGTGCAGGTTATGCATGACATATGCTGAAGGCAGAAAGTTCCTGTAGAAGTGCACGGCCGGCTACACGCTTTTGCATGACCGCGTTTTTGCACGGCTGGCTGAGCATCGAAGCACGGTCATGCTCCTATTAATTTTCGCAATAAAAGTCGCTATCGGGTTTCTTTTTTGGGGGGCAGGGTTTCTACGTTTTTGGGGTGCGCAATTTAGGGCTTTTCCACACACTCCCAAACCCCATTGAGGGGGAATAAATTAAGGAAATTAGGTTAGATTAGAGGTGGATTTGGATTCAAGATTGTAGATTAGATTCTCATTCAAGAAATTAAGCCTAAGTTTTCTCTTCCCTTTCCTTCTCTATTTCATATTAATGTTCTTATTGTGATTTTGTTCAATTAGTTGTTGTGCTTGATTTTGTTTAGTTAAATGTTTAGTTTCTATTGTTAATCCATGCTTATTTGTTTGCTAGATTATGTTCTTGCTTTAATTTCTAATCTAATTCATGTTTGTGTTCGTGTTTATCAGTTTAGTTGTAATGAGGATTTATCATATTCCTATGATGTTTCACAGTTAGATTGTGTTGGTTTGGATTGTTATTAACCTCTTGATGGCTAATTGATCTTGTTTTGGCCTTACTGATCTTATTTATACTAGAATTTAGAGTTTTTCTTTAATGCCCACCGAGTGCTCAATGAAATCCATGAAAGGGCTTTCATCTATGTTTTGGAGCAGTTGACTTATGTTGAAAGATGAAATTGATTATCTAGTGTGAGTACAGAGGATAGCTAATATTTGGACATGAAAAGAGTTGAAATCTTAGCTAGGTCAAGGGCTGTTAATTTTGTAGTTTAATTGAGCTAAACCCATAAAAATAGGTGGTTAGAATAATTAGACTAGCCTATTGACTCTTGATAGAGGACTTGGGTGGTCTTTCATAATGCAATCGATCATCTTTAAATGCTAACATAACTTGGGAAGGTCAAGATTTTACTGGTTTAGTTGGTTTGTCTTTGGTTTAATCATAACTCAAGTCCCTTTTTGTTTGCTCATTTCCATAGTTTATTTCTTCCTCTCTTCACCTTCTATCTTGCCTAGATTGATACGGTGGAGTTTTCTCTAGTGTTTGGAAACACAACTCCCTGTGGAATATGACCCATACTTGATGATTGCTAGCTGCAACTACACCGTGCATTTGTGGTAAATTTTAACATAATAGCTACTAAGATCATCATAAATGCTTGCTCATAGAGAAATGGAGAAACCTGAGTTCTCTTTTGCTCAAGTATGCTCCAATAACTGTGTCCGTTCACAACACTTAGCTTCTCCTTTTATAGGAGAGGCGGAATACACTGGGCGCTCTAATACCTACAGGACACATACTGTTACACGATAATTTCATATGGATACAGTAGACTATATTATTTTACTAACTCACACATGACAAGATAATACATAATGATGCGATAACTTTTCAAAGCACTTAATGCTGACAAGACTAGCCATCCATGTTAAAATTTTGCATGCTTCGTCTCCAATAGTATTGTCAAGTTCATCATGACCTGGATAATCATCAAAATCTTCGTCAAGTACAAGATGCTTTGGATTCTATTTTTCAAATGAATAATGTAGATATCTCTTTTCTTTTTTTGATAGAAATTTTCTAAGTCTAACATCAAAGAGATAATCAAAGATATCTTCTGAAGTAGCTCTTTTTACCTTCAAGTACTTGGTAAAATCACCATGATAAGTGAAAGTAGCGTTTCTATAATGCATTAGTATCTTTTATCGTTGAATCATTCCCCACATTTGAGGATAAATGTTGTAAAAATCAATGGCTCTGCTCAAGTAGGATCACTAACTACTTCTTATCGCTATGGAAACCATTCTTGTTAGAGCTCATCAGGATCATTAAGATCAATTAATCAAAGAAGATAGTGAGTTGATTTGACCTTTCAATTTTTATACTTAATCAATACACAATGTACCTCACTATGTAGATTTCTATTGTATAGGACTCTTGTTGGACCATCAAAAGATGTGAGAATCTAATTGAACCTTTTACACATGCACTTTTAAACTTAGTTCGACTTGAAAAGAATGGGTACTTCAAATCAAGGATCTCTATGAGGTAAGCAACCATCCAATGTTCCCAAGCTTTTTATGATGGGGTCATCTAGAACGATTGAATGTGCTGGGAATCTAGTATCACCAACTCCAAATCTATAAGGGAAGAAGATCCTCTTAGTCTATAATTCTCAAATATCATAGGAATAATTATGATAGTAATCGATGCAGGTCGCATACTAGTCATTAGACCATTTTTCTTGAACATAGGGACTTATTTTTGCTTGAACATTATAACGATAACTTAAGTAATTTATTTGTAATTCTAAAAGTTGAATCTTTGTACTATTATGTGGGCAGAAAACAACAAACCAAAGCATGATCAATTTTTTATATGAAATTCCAAAATATCCATAAAGGATTCCAAAATCCAAAAGTAATGACATTTCATTTTAGATTTTCTCCTTTTGCAGTAGGATTTCTGCTATGATGATAACCATTCGTGAGTTCAAGAGTTAAACTATATGCTAGAGAATTCTTCGATCCCTGTATATGTTCAATAGAAAAAGAAAATGGGTTAAGCTATAATTGCCAATGCAGAGTTGCCCTTGTACTTGCATATTTGATAGTTTTTTTTTTTTAAAAAACAAGACCAAGTATTCCACTGTTATCATTTCATAGAAGAAAAGGCTTTGGAGCTAAAAAGATTAAGAACTTTTTAATTCCGCTTCTGACTACAAGGATTGCTTTTTTCATCATAGGATAGCTGTATTCTATTTTATTAAAACTTCCACTATAGTATTTGTAGAGTTTTTCTCATTCTTTGATTTTGAATACTGCACTCTAATGCTCAGTGCTGACATTTGTATTAAGAATTAATTATCTCTTTCATTAGGAAAATTAATAATAGGAAGAAATTTTCACTTCTTTTTGAAGTTTTGAATAATATATAAATCACTAGGAGTCCATGTCTAACTTACTTTTTCTTGAATTTTTGTTTTAATGCTTTTCTTAACCTAGCTACATCTGTACAGCTTTTATTTCTAGACCTAAAAACTCTATTTCTTGCTTAGCATAAATACAGTTGTTCTTACCAAGGATAATATCATGATCAATTCTCCTTTAGGTGCCAGCTAGAAGGTTATCTTTGTGATGTTCTATGGTCTTAAAAATATAAGAATATCATTGATGTAAACTAATCAATAGTGATTGAGATCTTGAAAGATGTTATCCATTCTTTTTTGAAATATTAGAGGTACTTTTTTATGACCAAATAACATTACTATCCATCTATAATGCCCTTGAGGGGCACTAAAAGTAATCAAAAGAATGCTTTCTTATACATTTATCTACCAATGTCCACTTTTATAATACATTTTCAAGAATCAAGAGGCTCCCTGAATTCTATTGAAACAATTGTTTTGTTAGGAATATGGGGTCAACTTAAAGCTTTAAAGGTCTTTTGTTATCTATTGCCACTCTTAAATATGGAATGTTGACTAAGTAAGTAGCTTGGTTTAGAACTTTAGCACCTAAGTTTTGCTCTAAAATTAACATAACTGCTTGGTTAACACCTTTGGTTGCTGCTAGGGAACATCTAGGTATTGATTGATTAATGCTTGCCTAATATGCGATCATTGACTTAAGCTCTATGTGAATGCTACTTATTATATCATATGTAACTATTTCATTTTCAGGGATACTCATCATCCACTAGACGTATGGTAGCTCATTCCCTCTCTTTTCCCCCTTTTCCCTAGGTTCTTGGAATGATCTGTTGAAGTCATACCTTGTTAATGGGCGTCAAGGGAATTGCATATATGTGCTCTTTAGTTCATGAGTTAAGAGATGTAATGTGATCTATTTATATGTGTTTTTGAGAAAGTATAAGGTTGACATATGAATTTATGTGACACATGTAGTCTAGTTGCAACTTTGAATGGTTGTGTGAGCCAACCATCTGATTAATGTTTGCACCGAAATTATGATATTTTTACAATGCTTTTATACCTGATTTAGCTCCTAATAATTATGATTGTTAGATCTTTATTTGAGTTTTTATTATTTTATAGGTCTTGTAAAAAATTCAGAAGAATGGAAAAAATGTTGCATTTGGAGAAATGGGCCCAATTTGTACCGTCTTTAGCACATTGTCTCCTATGACCCAACAAAATGAAAAAAAGGAAAAATAAGAAACCCAAAATTTTCGAGCTCCACATGCCTTTCATGTATCCCTAATTCAATTTTTCTCTCTCCTCCTAAGCTCTTAGCTACATTTTAGCCCTTCTTGTCATCTTTGTCAAAGCACTATCACTAGCATCACCATCTCCACCGTCCAATGCACCAGCATCAGTGTTACCTCGCATCATCATCTGCCAGCTCATCATCTTCCACCATCATCATCTCAATTATCTTCACCATCTTCGAATGCCCACATCACCGAATTCCACCTAACTTCATCATTATCCCATCACCATCTAAATCACCAGTTTAGACGATCAAAAGAGGAGCTCGAGTGGCTATAAAAGGCCAATGGTGAATTGTGATCTAAGTAGGTTTTGAGGTTATTTTTAGATAGATTTCAGGGTTTTAATTTAGGTTTTTATTTTAGAATTCCTCTCTCTTCCCCTTGCTTAGTTCATTTTAGAGTCATTTTCTTAAGCTTTGAATTTCATGAAATCAGTTAAAGAATTCTATTAATTTTGAGTTTAAAGTTGTGAACTTGTCTTTAAGAGTTCATGAATTTTGGACTGGATTTTTCTTGATGTTCAATCACTTTTGCAATGGTTCTTTTCGTTGGCTGTGTTTGCTAATTTAGCGGTTTTTGTTTTTGCAACTGTATTTTGTTTTGGGTTGTTGATGTGCAATTTGGATGATGATTTTCTTGTTTTGTTGAAGCTTGAGGGGTCATTGATGGCAATTTGGGTTCGATTTTAATCATTTTAATGTTCTGATTTCTCGATCTCCCTCCCCTATTTCTGCTAGATTTTCTGGGTTTGAGTATGAGTATGCAAACTTGATGCTTTGACCTCCATTAATGAAGACTGCAGCTTTGTTTCGACTAAGTTCTTCTTCATTCCCTTCCCTTTTTTTTGTCGTTCTTGAATATGGGTTTCGACCCTTGTTTGTTGGTTCAAGTTTGGCAATTTGTCATTGATGGAAAGGAAGAAGCTGAGTCATGCTCCTTTGGTAGGGATGCCCTATTCTCATTCGCCGCTTCTTTCCTAAACTCTTTGCCTCTCTCTTACTTCCTTTCCGCTTTATTCCTAGAGGCTTTGTTTCTTGTGTTCATGTTTTTATATCAATTGAAGTTAGCCAATTAATCGATTGCTTTCATTGTAGATTTTATAGCAGGGAATACTGGTAGCTTATTCCCTCCCTCTCTTCTTTTTATGCAATTTATTTCTATTAATTTTGATTTTCATAATGTCAACAGCCTATTAGTCAATTTGATATTTTATTTTATTCTTACTTTAGGTATTTAAATTAGAGAATGATCCTAGTATTAGAATTTTAGTTTGGTCTATTGTTTCCTTAGTATTTAATCCACTACTTAGTTAATGGTTTTGCTTGTCATATGGACCGGATATGATTACGTCATTATACATACTAATAATTTTTTGGGTCATTATAGATATTTTACACAATTTGGTTAGCCTTATTTTCATTAAGATAGGAGATTAGTTTTCATGGGTTTAATTTTCGTGATCTAATTTTATCCTTGCTCCTGAGGAGATGACCCCTAAGTGCTATAGCGATAAGTTTTATACTAGTGGCTATTATTTTATGTTGAAAATCACGTACATTAGATAGTCATCTTATGGGTTATTGTTGAATTATTTCAGGATGTAAAACCCAGACCTCTAGATATGTGATCCGTTAAGCTGCATATTTCATTTCTTTCTTTTATTTAATTTCACAACTTATGTACTCCAAGAGTACAACCGTAGAGTTGGTTTCTGTGGTGTATAACGAATTTAATCAGAATTGCCTCCATATTTGTAATTATCTATCTATTTATAGGTTTTAATATAAGGCTATAAGCCTAGGACCATGATAAATTTTTAGGCGAAACTTTGTCCGTTTCATTCCAAAATTTAAGAAATTACTAAAGCGTCGTGTTGTAGGGATATGAGTGTTACAAGTAAAGTGAGAGAATAATTGGAATTTTTATGATGATTAAAGTGTTCACACACATTCAACCATCAACTTATGAGATGTATTGATAGGACTATTACTGCGATCGCAAGTGAACAGGTGCTGTAGTGTAGTAAAGATATGGTTCCTACGAGGACAAATTGTAATCTATTGAGTTTTATCCTTTAAAAGTGCTAAGCAAGCAATTTCAATTAAGAGTTGAATGATACTATAACCTATTTGAAGAATGCAATCAATTAAAAACATCTAGGAATTGTTTCACCTTGTAAAGATATGAATCAATGCAATATATCATGTACTTGATCTATTATGGGGGATTGAAAAGGGCGCAATCGCATATAGAATTCAATCTTCTTTCGAAACAAAATGAATTGCCGAAACTAACAAGTCCTTCTTTCAAATGCCCTTGTTTAGCCTAAGTTAAAAATCTTTGATCGCTAAAAGTCCTCCTAACAAGCGAATCTCTTTGAAGTATTACTTAATCAAGTCCTATCTTGTCAATCAAATAGCAAGTTTCACTTTTCACTCCTTCACTTAACTATTTAGAATTAGCGAATGAATTTGGCCAAAATCCAAACACAACAATTACACACACAAGATAGAATTCAACCAATCCCAATCAAGAACAAGAACAACTAAATAAAGATGAAAGGTTCCAACATTAATACTTGACTAACACTCCTTAGATTGAGAAAACTACTCACGCATATTCAAATCAACAAAACTAAACAGAGTTTTGAGAGAAGAAAACCTAGCGCAATTGGAGATCCTTCAAGGGTTTCCCAACTTCGCAAAGGTTCCAAAATAGCAAGTACTTCTTTAACACTCACATTCAAACCTACTAAAAATCTACACTAAACTTAGAAAAAATGGAAAAGGAATGAAAAACTAGAGAGAATAGTTCTCTTCTTTGCTGTGTGTTGTCCTTTCTGCTGCGAAAATGTCCTTATTTATAGAGAAATACAATCAACCTTAGCCACACGATGGAGGAAAATGAACGGGCTAGCAGTTATGCCTTTACCATGGACAGTCCACAGACGGCTCTATCTCGATTATCTCCTGTTCTTTCTTCCTTCTACGGGCATAGTGACTTAGGGGCCTATGGGGAGTCAAATTATACTCAATTATGGTCAACTTTGGAGTAAAATGATCCAAAAACCTGTAAAATACATAAACGAACCATACCTGAGCATTAAGTCGAAAAAGGAGTATAAATTATAATACAAAGCACATATTTCTCCCTAAAAATACACAAAATGTCCTCAAAATAGTGTGCACTTTAAGCACTTATCATGCATCCACAACATATACTATTAGAATGTCATGCACTTTGAACACATTCGGAATGCTGAGCCAAAAATTTTCATCCGCAATGAAAACATGTTGTTCTATACCAATGTATATCACGCATATACTTTTGATTAATAAGACGACAATAATGGAGAGCAAAGGGGTGAAGATATTGGAAAATGGATGTAATAAATAACACGGATTATTTATTTAGTCTACTTGGCATTTTCTAAAATTTTGTTTTTTGTTTTCCTTTTTATGCTACAATAGATTGTAAGAAAATGTTTATTATTATGCCTATTTTTGCTAGAGTGCCTAGATAAATTTTGATAATTTACCAACTTTACTATATCAATTTTCATTTTATTAATTATTGTTAAATGATTTCATATGTACTTTAGTTTGATTAATGGACTTGCGTATAACGTATAGAGATTAAAACTACACTGTAATCAATTGAAATTGATTTAATAAGTAATTTTAGATTAAGCACACTAATGTAGATTATCTCAATATTAGAATGATGTATCATATGTACTAAATTTGATGGATTCAATTGACTGCCAATCTAGAAAAGACATGAGGAGGCTACCTAAAAGAGGCAAGAAGATCCTATACCTAGAATACCAAAGAGAGACATGGAAGTGATCACCATGAGAGTTGCTCATATTTGACCAATAATGTGCATCAAGAATCTACTAGTGGCACGTAGTATAATCGTACAATATATCTATATAATCTATCTCTATGTCTATAATTTTATCTAAATTGAGTGAAATGACATGTTTTTGCCAAGTGTTCTCAAATTATTGGATATCAGCATGTTGTTTTATCACTTATGGGTATAGTTGGACACATAAGTCATCATGGTGAGTTGACACATTACTATCAAGCAAAATTGCTATTGTATACATTAATCTTAAAAGAACTTTTAAAAAAATCAAATGCATTTATAATTGATTATTATTACTATTGGTTTTCTCCTAAAAATAAGGATGTCATATTTATTTAATGAGAATGTTTTCAATCAAATTTACATACTTTTTATACTTGACATATTATTTTATATATTGTGTAATTTATTATTCATTCGCGGTTCTTTTTATATATTGTAAATTCATCAATTAAGATTAACACATGTATGTAACTCATTAATAATATATATATGTTTCACATGAAATTTTCTAACTGTGTTGAAAGATTGTGGCTTATAATTGGATAAATTCTATTCTAACCCCCTAACGTTTGGCATAAATAAATTTCGGAATCTACAACTTTAGAAATGATTTTGTGATCCATCTACCTTTGATGTAAATAATTTATGGGACCAAATTGTCAAAACTAGTTTTTTAATTGCAAAAAGTCCCCTAAGGTTTTTAAAATTTTAATTTTGACCCCAATTTTTAAAAACTTACTTTCAAAAAATTTATTTTTATGCATGTGGCTTTTTGCTCATAGGTTCTACTTGAAGCCCTCTTTCAACTGGTATCAGAGCTACGTGATCAAAAATAATTAAGATAATTAAGGATTTAATTAAGCTAATTAACTGTATTTAATGCTTAAATCTTCACCGAATTATCCTACTCTCATCATTCACATATTGTTCATTCACCAATGGGAACTACTTCAGAAATACCTCAATTAAACTATATCACTGATATAGTTTTAGAATTAAAATTTGCAAAAATTAAGATTAAAGTTAAGGAGATTAAGAAGCAAATATCTGTAATTTATCTTTCTTTGATTAACAAAATTAGACATAGTGAAAAATCGACTTTAAGGGCTGGTACTTCATTTCAGCATAAATATCCTTTCCAAAACCCAAAAAGCAAAAGTCAATTTTCTTTGCATGATATAAAAATCCAAAAAGAAATAGAAAAAAAATCAACTGAAAGATCAGCTGAGAAGGCATAAAAAGCAGAAGATAATGGAGTATAAGCAGTATAATCTAGAAGAACTGCAGAATGTGTTCAAAAAAGAACAAAACCCAGAATAATTTAACAAGATCATAGGTGCAATTAGTGATAAACATGACGTATTATATGATAATAATGAAGGGACAAATACTATCCAATTGAAAAAAGAAATATATCAGCAGATGAATTTGATCAAACTAGAAGATCTTAATGTGTTACCATTAGAAGAAGTTACAAGAAAACAAGATAACAAATATGGTAAAATCATTGTTGAAAACGAGGTCAATGAAGAATTTGACTTAAGTAAAATAGAGACCAATCTAGTTAATAATTTCATCTCGAACCCTGAAGAATTCAGTGAACTTTTTAGAAGAAATACTCATTTTATGAGGCTTAAGTACATTCCGATGGGACGTTCCAATTTTTCTTTGGGTTTATCCCAAGAAAAACCACTACATTTGAAGAAATTGGCCTTACCCCAATTAGCAAAACCTGATATATCCTCAGCATCGATGGCGCCTGTAATAGAGAGGAAATATTTAAGCATTGGAAAAGAGATATGAATAGTATTTTAAATTTAAATACTACGTGGACTGCAGTAAATTTCCTAAACTACATCGAATATAGTTTTTCTAACATGGTAACTGATTGGTATGGACTGGTATTATTTGTTGAACGAAGATGGTAAAAATACATTAATAATGATGAAAACACCAGCTGCTATATTCAAAAATCTACGTAAGGAAATTGAAACCGAATTCATCGAAGCTAAACTTGATTGTGCGAAAAAACAAGAGAAATATAGAAGAAAACATTATGAGATATGAGATATCTGGAACCGAATTGAAACCGGATTCAAAAATTTATGTAAGGAAATTAAAACCGAATTATGGGATATGAGATATCTAAAAAATTATATTGCTGAATTTAGTCAATATTATTATAAAATTAGGCAAAAAATTATATTGCTGAATTTAGTCAATATTATTACAAAATTGGGCACAATGAAACCAATCTTAGTATCTTCTATGACAAATTGTCATTTGCCATAAATTCCATAATTAATGAAAAATACATTGCATGGCTTGAGAGAGCAGATGTCATTGATACCCTTGATTCAAGAACTTCTTATTTAAGAAAATGGATCAATGATCAATGTTTTGATCTCCGAAGGCAAAAAAAAAATAGGAAGCAATTGTTAACTTGCTGTGATTCGCCTCACTAATGGGGAAAAGAACCTAAAATAAGAAGAAAAAGAAAATTTTATAAGAAAAAGAGCTTTAACAAGCAAAGGGGGGAGAAATATAGAAGAAAATATTATAACTAACCAAGTCCTAAAAAACAAAAATGTTTTAGGCAAACAGCTTATTGTCATGCAGGGAAAAACGACTACAAGTGTTGGGCATGCTGGGGAGTAGGACATTATGCTAATGAATGCAAAAACAGGAAGAATAACAAGCTTATTCAAACTTTGGAAGTCTAGATTATGTTGAGCTTAGTCAGGATGATGCATTAGGCCTAGCTCTAAATAACAACAAAGGAATTTTTGAAATCATACGGGACGATGAATATGAAGGAAGTAATTAGGAAAAAACTAGCCATATGATGGAAAGTGGCTCGATTAGTCTTGATGATCTTTAAGAAGAAGAGTTTGTTGTAGACAATGATAACGAAGAAGTCAAAGGAGATTGGGTCATTCACATAATCTAGAAAGACATTATCTAAAAGTCTACCTTTCAATTAAAAAGCAAATATGTATGTGAGATGATGAAAGGAGGTCTAGAAATCAAAGACTGTGTGTATGATGTGGGGGAAGTCAATCTCATTAAATAAGGTGACAATGATAGAGGCAGAAAATTTAAAAATCCTACTCCTATGCAAAAGATCCAGATGATTAAATCCAATCCACAAGAAATAAAGATTGATCATTCATGAATATCTAGCTAAAGAAGAGCTTAAAGAAGATTATACAATTAGCATGACTAGTGAAATGACTAGAATGAGTTTTGAACCCACAAGGCATATTGTAGACGGAGTATGAGTCTAGATAACAAAACTAGAACTATTAGTGAGTCAATCTATGAAGATGAATTATTTAAGAACATGACTATGGAGATATGTTTTGAAGTTACCA
>NCQT01084145.1:4402-17596 GCA_002740465.1 Stenocereus thurberi | reverse complement strand
GATAGTAGTTGTTCTGTGTGCTTTGAAAAAAGAATATTATTTCCAAAATTTATGGGGAAAAAAGCCAAGAATCTTTTACAAGTAAGGATAACCGATGATAGCATTATGAGCCATAACGAGGCAATAGAAGGGTTATCCCTAGAATGAAGAGGAGTCTAATGCATTATACCAGTTCTATAGCTATTGATCAACCATCTCATGATATTATTATTTGAAATAATTTTTAGAGACTATATTCTCCATGTATACTGACCATAAACCAAATAATATTTACAATCCATGATCACTTAGTTCCTATTGAAAAATTAAGTAAGGTTTACACTCATTAGAACATTGAGTTTACATGTAGTCAGCATGGTAAAAAGGGAATGCCTGCATAATGTGAGATAGCTCTAACAATCTCATTGCTTGATTATCTATTAAAGAGTAAATTACTGAACAACGAGAGCAATTATACAAAAAATTATACTCTGATAATCCTCTAAAAATTTACGATAAAGATAAAACATTTGCTAACATAACTTTATTAAATTGAAACACTATTATTTGAGTCAAAGAAATGGTGTATATACACCAGGATATTTAGAGATTTGATAAACAAATCAAAGAACTTCTAGATAAAGGATTAATGAGAAATAGCAAGAGTCCTCACACCAGTCCTACTTTCATGGTAATGAATCATACATAAGACAAAAGGGGAAAAACAAGAATGGTAATCAATTATAAAAAGCTTAATGATAATATTGTCTTTGATGGTTATTATATTCCTAAAAAAACTAATCATTCTCAACAGATTCAAGGAGCCTCTTAGTTATCAAAAATGGATTGCAAAAGCAGTTATTAGTAGATAAAAATGGATGAGAAAAGCATTCTTTTAATTATATTTAGTTCCCCATAAGGACATTATGAATGGATAGTAATGTCATTTGGTCTTAGAAATGCACCTCAAATATTTCAAAGAAGAATGGATAACATCTTCAAATACCTTAATCATTGTTGTTTAGTTTACATCGATGATATCCTTGTCTTTTTCAAAGTCATAGAACAGCACAAAGATAATGTCTTAGCTTTCACCCAAGATGCATTGATCATGGCATTATACTTGGTAAAAGCAAGTGCATTT
The DNA here is from genome assembly GCA_002740465.1 of Stenocereus thurberi. Lineage (NCBI taxonomy): Eukaryota > Viridiplantae > Streptophyta > Magnoliopsida > Caryophyllales > Cactaceae > Stenocereus > Stenocereus thurberi. Next base: position 16,473 of record NCQT01084145.1, on the reverse strand, counting down.
ATGCTAAATGAGAAATTGAGGTTTTAGGTCTAGAGATAAAAGTTAAACAAATCATTTTACAAAAATATATTCTAAAAAAAATAGAAAATTTTCTTGAAAAAATTACAGATCGAAAGCAATTAGGAAGATTTCTTAAATGCCTTACCTATGCTTTAGATTTTATTAAAGACTTAGTTAAACTGAGAAAGTCATCGTAGCAGAAACTCAAGAAAGAAGTGAATTGAACATGCACCAGTAGTGATTTAAAGATTATTCAAAACTTCAAAAAGATGTGTAAAAATCTTCCTGTTCTTAATTTTCCTAATGAAGGAGATGATTTAATTTTTGAAACAGATGCTAGCAATGAACACTGGAATGCGGTACTAAAAAGTAAGGAAGGAGAAAAACTCTGCAAGTATTACAGTGGAAGTTTTAATAAGATAGAATGCAACTATCCCACGATGAAAAAAGAACTCCTTGCAGTCATAAGGAAAATTGAAAAGTTTTTAATCCTTTTAGTTCTGAAACCTTTTCTTATTTGAACTGATTGCAAAGGAATAATTGGTTTTGTTAAAAAGAATTTATCAAATATACAAGCGTAAGGGCAACTGCTATATTGACAATTATGGCTTAACCAGTTTTACTTCTCTATTGAACACATATAGAGATCAATGAACTCTTTAATATATAGTTCAACTCGAGAACTGCCAATGGTGATCATCAGAGCAGAATTTCTACTGAAAAAGGAGAAAATCCAATATGAAATTCCATTGCTACTAGAAAATGTTTCTCCTTCTAGTAAAGTGCTTATCGATAATTTAGAATTCCATGCAAAAGTAGATCACGCTTTGATCTGCTATCTTCTGCTCGCTCAATAGCCCAAAGATTTTCTCTTGTAGAGTTACAAGTTAATTACCTATAGTGTCCTTATGACATCCAAGAAAAAAATAAGTTCTCATGTTCAGAGAAAATTATTCAATGAATGATATGCAGCCTGCATTGGCTATTATCATAATTATTTCTATGATATTTGGGAATCATGGAGTACTACAATACACTTTTCTGAAAAGTCTACAGTTAGTGGTGTTAGTTTTCAGCAAATTCAATCTCTCCAAATGACCCCATCATTCAAGCCTGGGAATATGAGATGGTAGTTTGCTTTATAGAAATTCCAGATCCGAAATTTTCATTTTTCTCAAGACCTACTAAATTTCAGCAATGCATGTTCAGAAGGATCTATTGGATTCTTACATCTCCTATGGTCCAGCAAAAATTCTATATAATAGATGCCCATATGTGGAAGTACATTGTGCAGTAATCAAGTATGAAAATAAAAAAGGTAAACCAGCCCATTATCTTATTCAGATAGTTGATTTTGACGATCCCAATGATCAACGACGAGAATGGTTTCCAGAATGACAAGAATTAGTTACTTATCCTGCTTTAAGAGCTATCGATTTTTACAACATTTATCATCAAAGTTGGGCATTAATTGAACGAGAAAAAATGCTAATGCATTGCAAAAACATTGCTTTCTCCTGTCACAATGAGTTTAACGAATACATGAAGATAGAGGGAGCAATTTTAGAAAATATCTTTGATCATATCTTTGATATTGGAAATGGAAAATTCTTATCAGAAAAAGAAAATAAATATCTTCTTGAATTATTTGAGAAATGGGACTAAGAACATCTTCAATAAGGTGAAGGTTTTGATAAATATCTAGATAATGATGATATGGAAGATATAATTAGACTTAAAGTCAATAATGATGACTAGTCTTGTCATCATTAAAAGTTCTGAAAAGTGATTGCTCCATTATTGTACTATTTTGATAAGTGTCAGGTTTGTAAAATAAAGTAGTTTACTGTAACCATGTGAAAAATCAGTGTGTACAGGGTATCCTATATACCCCCATCCCCTTTCTAAAAGAAGAGGTCGAGTGCTAAGGAGGGACACGGTTATTTGAGCATTCTTGAGTAAGAGAGAAGTTGGGATTCTCCATTTCTCTATGAGCAAGTATCTCTAATGATTCTAGCTTAACTCCCTCTTCAAGTTTTCCATTATAATATTTTCACTTTCAAGCTTTTAATAAAAGAAGTTTCCCAATAATGAACGTTATTTAATTGAACCTTATGTCTTAAATATTATAGTTTCTTGGTTAAAGTCTCACTATTCTTTAAAAATATGTAAAACTTCATTAGTGACTATGGTTCGAGTTAGGAAATAAAACGAATCTGTGTTGTACCTGATTTAAAGAAGGTGGGGTTGAGATTAGCTATCTCTGTAGACCGGAAGTCAGAGAAACGCTGATATCCAGTTCCGACTAAGTTCAGGTGACGGTCAAAACTCTCTAATTAATTTTTAATTATTTTGCTCAGCATGGTGGCCCGTTAATCACAAAAAATATAATATTTATGATATAAGTATTAGATTGTGATAAATAGTGCTAGTAAAGTTATTATAAGAAGTCCAAACATAAATATAAGCATGATTATGCAAAACAGTCCTAAACTTTAAGTAATTGCATTGGACCGCTAGTTAAGCTAAAAGCAAAATTCCCATAAAGTTTAGGGATCTAAAAATACATATTTGTGCCCCAGAAATTAGATAATCCAAAGTTTTGTGCTCCAGAAATCATTTGCACTAAACCAAGTAGTCCCATAAATATTTTTCTAAAGATATGCGATCATAAAACCATTTAACCAAACCTGAAGGGACCGAAAAACAATTTATGTGCATCCTATGTGATCTGATTTCCTCTATAAAAGGAGAGGTTGAATGTCGAAAAGGGACACAGTCATTTGAGCATTCTTGAGCAAAAGAGAAGTCGAGATTCTTCATTTTTCTATGAGCAAGCATCTCTAATGATCTTAGTTGTTTAAGTCCCTCTTCAAATCTTTCCATTATAATATTTCCACCTGTAAGCTTTCAATAAAAGAAGTTTCCTAGTAGGGAACATTATTCGATTGAACCTTATATTTTAAATATTATAATTTTTTGATTAAAGTTCCACTATCCTTAAAAAGATTAAGAACTTGATTAGTGATTACGGTCCGAGGTAGAAAACAAAATGAATCTGTATTGTGTCTGATCTAAGGAAGGTGTGGTGAGATTGGCAATATCTATAAATTGAAAGTTAGAGGAACGCCAGGGTCCAATGCCGACTAAGCTCGATAATGGTCGAATCTCCATAATTAAGCTTTAATTATTTTTGTTAAGCATGGTGGGCCTTTAGTCACAGAAAATATAATATTTATGATATAAGTATTAGGTTATGATTGCTAGTACCATTAAAGTTATTATGAGAAGCTCAAATATAAATATAAGTTTAGTTTTGCAAAATATCCCAGAACTTTAAGTATTTGCAATTGGAACCTGGTGGAGCCAAAAGCAGAAATTTCATACAGTTCAGGCGCCTAAAAATAAATATTTGTGACCCAAAAATTAGTTAACCCAAAGTTTTGTGTTCCAAAAACCATTTGCGCCAAACTAAGTATTCCCATGAATATTTTTCTAAAAATGTGCGATCACAAAATCATTTCACCAAAACTCAAGGGATCAAAAAGTGATTTATTTGTTAAAATTTAGTTATTGTTAATTTTTTAACTCTTTTATTAAATTTAATTAACTTTGATTTTCAATTAAAAGAATTCTTATTAGTTTGGCCATTGTTAGTTGAAAATTGTAGTAATTAATTCTCTTTAGCTATCATTTCACTTTAATAGTTTGTACCTACTATATTGAAAATTTATATATGAGATAACTTTATGTAAGGATTCCATAATTGCATTATCACCATCAGTTCATAGCTTTGGAAGAAGACTGTCTTTGAGCCAAGTAAGGATCAAATATATAGCAAAACTTTCTCTATTCCATTAAAAATTTCATTTTATATATTTATTGGTGTTGAGAACAAGCTTTAGTGCCCAACAAGTTTTTATTGTATAGCATTGTAATTTCCACTTATAATTATTTCAAGATTATTGGGTGTCTCTTTTTATGCTAAAGGATCAGTCTTTGGTGAATTTTGGGAGAGCTTCCTCTTTTTTTTTTTTTTTGGTTCTTGGAGACAATTGCATTTGTAATTGTGCTTGATAAATGCAAAAAGGTGTGCCCCATTAAAAAAAAAAAAGCATTTGGATATGTTCCAATTCATAGTACTTCTATACTCTAAAGTATATTTCCCCTTCCCTCTAATTTTATCAATTAAATGTGTATTTTGATAATTAATTTTCATAGTCATACATGTTAACATACGTGTTTTATTTATACATTTTTCATGCCCATGTTAAATTAATGGAAAATGACCCTACTTAAAATTTTGAACTATTTTGATAAAAAATTCCAACAACAAACACATAGATTTTAAATTGAGCTTGTGCCAAATTCAACTTTTGAGACACATGATTAGAAGAGTTTGTACTTTGAGCAGAAAAATACATATAAGTATTTGAAGATCATCTACTTATATGTTTGATTAATCATCTATTCATGCAACATTTGAGGTGAATAATATAGGATATGCAACACGCGGATGTAGTACTAGTTCTCTCTATAAAAAGATAGAATATGATAACTTTCAAAATCAATTAATTGGATCAATCGATAAAACAAACAACTCAAAGACAACAAGAGGAGTCTAACCCATTACAGACTATTGTTGGAGTTCCGCAACATAGAGATGGTCTACAAGTTGCAACAGTAAATAAAGAAACCTTACCCTCTTTGGTACATTTGCGAGTAAAATCAACACTGTAAATATCTCATAAATAATCATTTGAGCTTAGCTAATCAATAGAACTTGTTCATCAAATGTTTTATCAACATGGCTTGTGAAAATAAAGATCTCAAAACTCTAAGGATGGCAAGCTACCATGACAAGAATCCCACAGTTTAACACTAGATTATATGTCATAAGCTGTTCGCATATTGTTGCACAGATATTGCTATTCGAGTTTTGAAATAGCTATTCAATCCATGGAAACTTGTCATAGTCATGTAAAGAAATGTTGACCTTGTGAGGAGGCTAAAACCATCCAACTACGTGTGTGAACATTTGCTATATGTTTAATTGTTACAAAATGTTTAGTTATTTAGAGCATATCATAAATTTGATGTTTTTTGTTTCCCATTCAACTTGGACTTCTTCTAATATTGTATGTATTTTGGCCTTGTTCCTTCATTTCAAAGACTATTAGTACATAAAATTAAGGTCCTTTCAAAACTATTTAGCCATTTTGTTTTGGTAGGACATTTATCATGATGCATTTAATCGTGAGAAGGTACTACAAATTCAATGGATTTAGTCCTGCACTTAAGTTTGTGGGAATGTTTGTCTTGTGTGATTTCTTTCATTATTTATCCTTGCACATACTTTAGATCCTTCTTAGAACTCCAACTACAACCCAACAAAACATAAATATACACATTCTCTTGAAATACACAACTATGATTACATAGATAATAAAGGAAGAAGGAAATATAAATTAGAGCAGTGACTTTCATGTCGGTTAGCTAAACATGAAGTGTTGCAATGAATGTTTATATTATGATGTTTGTACACTCCCTCCTGCCCCCCACCCCAAAAAGGAGAGAACCAATAAGCTATATTGATTGGGACCTTGTAATCAAGAATCCTTGAAGTACCCAATCAAATTAAGTTTGCATAATAAGGAAGTGCGAAAAAAGGAATAAAAATGGTAGTTCTTGAATCTATGGTGGGCACGTTATACTAACTTTGCATTGAAGTTTAAAAATTTTTTTAAAGGGAGCAAAAGATTGGACCATCGATAACATATGCTAACACACTCAAACAAACAGTTTGTGAATCATGTTGAGCACTAAAAAGTTGAAATTAACTCTTAGGCCCTATTCATGGCTAATTGCTCTTATTCCACTCCTTATCACTCCCACCCATTTTTATAAGCTTTATGTTCACCTCAAAATCAGTTGGGGGGTTAGACTTCGCGATGGCCTAGAAATACCGCCTAAATTACGTACCCCTGTATTTTTTTTGCAAGTTGGCATAAACATGTCTTGCAGACAATCAGTGTTCAGCTTGAGGTAGGTAATTCTTTACAGCATTGATCAACCCTTTTTGTTGATAAAAAATGATACACCATCCACTTCTATCTCTCATATGCAGTAGGAAACAACAACAAAATAAGACAATAACTCTCAATGTGGGTCCTATTTTCATAGATTTGGAGAGATCCAGACGTAGACAGCCTTACCTTTCCATATAGAACTGAACATAGAGAGATCATTTTCAGTAAACCCATATAAAAATTTTTAAAAAAACATATTTAAAGTTGAAAATCAATTGGTGAACAAAGTTAACGAACACAAGACCTAATTACTTTGAATAACATAAATTAAAATGAATAACAACTGAGGCATAAGACATGGACGTACATACCATGAGCAGCAAGCGGCGATACTTGCTATACAAAAGCGGACATTTAGAAACGAAAATAATTCATAGCTAAATGTTATTATTTCGTAGCCGAGGACATTTAGCGACGAAAAAGAGACGCAAAATGTTTGTATCTAAACCCATCGTCACAAGCTAAACCCATCATTTCAAACCGCTACTAAGTACTAATCGTGTGTATCTGCACATAGATTTGTCTTTATTAGAAACAAATTTAGCTATGATGATTTTTTCATTTCAAACAGCTACAAAAATAGAAATCATATCTATCTGCACATTAATTCGTCTCCAATGGAAACAAATTTGGCAACAAAATAACTTCGTGTCAAATAAATACGAAATTTGCTTCGCCTCTATTTGCAAACAATTCATTTCTATTGGAAACAAAGTTAGAAACGAAATAGCTTTCGTTTTGAATGGCTATTAAATATGTTTCATTTCGACCTGGAGATATTTTTGACACAAATCGGAGATGAATACTTGGAATGAGAGGTATTTTCATTTCTAATTGAGATGAATATGCTTGTAGTTGATTTGAATTGTTCGAGGTACATGTTCTCTTTTTGTTTCCAAGATAGAAATTATTTCATAGCCAACTTTCTACCACATAGTACGCGCATAATTGCAATCACATTGCTCATGGAGCATCCATTTTAGTCATTGAAATTAACCACATATTACATACATAATGTGCCTAGTTCAATTTTCTGCCACCTTGCCAAGTTCCATCTAGTTAGCTTTGTGCTTTCCTTAATAATGACATCTCAAAATATACAAACCTAAAATCTAACGCACACTCCTATTCCAAAAAAACTATACCAAGTATACCAAACCAATCCCACTTTTCGGTCCTCATCCTCAGCATACAAAAATAACCATCTAACGGACAATCTAAGTGCAAGGTAGAGGGGTGTGGTGTGAAGAGGATGCCTTGCTTAAAGCTTCTAGACTTGCAATCCTTGTGCCTAGTTTTTCACTAGTGGATTTGAGCTCTTCCCTTGTAGCATGAACCTCTTCCTCCAACTTTCTCAAGCTACCCCTTGCTATGTGAAGCTCCTCCTCTGCTTTTTTCAAGCAAGCTTCCATTTGGGAAATCACTGAGGGCGTATATGATGTGGTCCTTAAAGATTGATGAGCTAGAGTATGTTGCTCGTAATAGGCTTCTGATCCATTTCCTAAAGCATAGACTGTACCCTTTTTGTTGACCCTCCTGGCAGCTTCAAGAAATAAGGTGTCATCATCTACTTTGGCTCCTAACTGTGCAGCATTTCCCTTTTAAGCCTCGTATTTATCCTGCGATTAAATGAGATATTAGAGGAACAAAAAATTTAAAGCACTCAGCAGTCATACCAACAACATAACAATGTGAGCACCCCCTTCTAGCCTGTGCACCCATTCCTTTAGAGCATGAGAACATAAGCCTCTCATTAACCTGTTAGTAGCCTCTATAGCTTTAGATTACATAATAATATCACAATAAAAACTCCTTTCAATCATACATAAAAATGCCTTTTCTTTTATAAATAAAACACACATAAAAATACCTTTGATGTAGCAACTAATGTAATCAAAGGTGCACCAGAATGGTGTACTGTGTATGTGATTGCAAAAGGAAAGATGATGTCTGCCAGATCTACCACTCGTCCTGTCCCAGGACCTGCTGCCCGCAGCTATCACAAAGCCAAAGCTTTCACAACATTTCTAATGCCAGTGATGTCCTTCCTATGTATTCTGGTCCTGGTGCATGCTCTAGAGGTGTGTGCGTCTTGACTTCGATGATTAAAACACTCCATGAATTTATGCATCAGGTTACAAGTGGTAAAACCCGTTTTTTTTAATGTTCTTTTAAGTTAGAGGTCCAGTCCCATGTTCAATGAAAGCAACAACACACCAAGGCAGTCCATTTAAATAAAATTAGATGGCAATAAAACCCAAAAAAATTTAAAAAATGGATCAGAAACAAAGATAAAACTTACAGAGGGTCAGGAAAAATGCCCCAGAAAGGACCAACAAACAGACACCATTTGCTCCTTAGTCCAGCATTTACTATTTCATACTCTCTAAAAGCCCACCAAAGCATTCCAACACTAATCACCAAAACAAAACCCCCCAACAAAAATTCATCAAAACACTTCCAATGGAGAATGCAAAAGCATCCAAATTGGACAACATAAAAAACTATGCATCCATTAATAAAGCAATCTGAACACACACAAAATTCCAAGGCGATTAAATTTTTCAGTGCCTTACTCTTTACAAAAACTAACTCAATTACCAAATGCATCTCAAATCCAAGGCCAACAAATTATTGACTAGCTTACTCTAGAGATCCATCAAATTGATCCAGGGGGTGCATTCAACAAATTGATTCAATCATAAAATTGCAGAAGAGGTACAGCAACAGAGAAAGAGAGAGGGGGGAGAGAGGGGGAGAATAAGGAACTTGCCTAAACAGCCTTAGATCAATTATTATAGAAAACCATTTCTAACCCTTCTTTCCTAGTGTGGAGTTGCTTATATATTTAGGATGCTATAGGCCCATTGCCATCTCTTTGCGCCTTTTATGAAAATGTACATGAAAATACATATTAATTTAGGAATAGGTTCATAATCGAGAGCAAAACAAACTTAGATATGTAAGTACTACCAGTCACCTTGCATACTGAGATGCCGATATTGCCCCCGATGTGTGGACTGTCCCTGCTTTAGGTCCAGTGACCTTATTCTTTCTATTCTGGGCAGACCTTTTCTTGAATGCATTAGTTGATTTGAGGGCCAACACTCGTTTCTTCATATCAGCTATCTTCCAATCACAGATTTTTACTTTCATTACCTCATAACATCATGTCCCTGAGGCATTCAGAAACTTTCTTTTTCCATTCCTTGTATACATCGCCATTCAACTCCTTTGGCCGAGTGTACTGTGACTGAAAATTGAAATATACATCATAATTTGAGTTATACAAGTCTGGAATATTATTTATGCTTGTGGATCATTTATAAAATTCCTTTCTATTATAATAAACCAACCCAAGAGCTGAGCATAAGTTGTTTGCAAAGCAATCCATGCTCCATGCAATGCAAAGTAAGGAAGAAAGCACACTGTAATATGAAGAAGAATAAATGTCTAACTTCCAACTAGCACAACTTTTTTTTCTTTAAAAAAAAGTTAAGAGAAAGAACATTAAGAAGCAACACATGTATGGTAAAAATGACGACAAAATAATCTAGACAACAGTTAATCTGAGATTAACACTTCTATTAGAGAGATCATATACAACATTTTGGTTATTGTTTCACCAAAAGACTGTAAAGGCACAGTGTATGATGCTGAATCTTTGTTATTGAAGTTTGGTTAATGCCAATCTGAGAGGAACAAAATGAAGAGCATGCTAACAAAAATGCATCAAATTTTTCCCCAAGAGACAATGAAGACTACAAATATCAAATTTATAAAATCCAAACAAAACAAAGTAGATGTCCCTTAGCCCCAATTGATAACCAAACACCTCCGTCCCCAAAAATTAAGAGGAGGAAGAAATAGAATCATCATTCCCAGAAATGATGCTATTTCACAGTGTATACAGTACAACAATGGAACTCTTTCTTCATCCTCTTAAATAGTAGATGAAAACAGAAATATACCTAACAAAAATGTAATACCACAACTATTTCCAGTGTATAAAGATCTAAAGCTAATTGCAACTTATGCTGCTTTATGTTGCATCTGGGAAGTAAAAATAAGTGTTAAGTTTATGATAATAAATACTATACAATCCATGATAATGGTGAATATAAATCTAGGTCAAACATACAGTACTACTCTTTCAGGTATTCAACTTTAAAGCAATTTATAATATGTTTAATGGAGCTCAACAAGCCTTTATAGGCAGCAGGAGCATTATAGAAATAGTAAGGTCAAGTCTGTGTACATCTCTATTACCCACATGGAATATGAAAACATACCTTGAAAGCTCACCACCAAAATTCCTTATGATCAACAGAAGCATTCTTCCAACAAGTACATAGCTGCTCATAATAGCTCTTCAGATCTTCAGTAACGTTTTGGACCAAATCAGGATGATCAAACCTTTACCATTCATTCCTCTAATAAATATATGACATAACAAAGCAAATCAACATACGTAATATATCTTTTTCATACCAAATCCCCGCTTTGGAAAGAGGTTCCAATGTGCAAAGCTAATTACATTCAGGTTGGGTCTTAGATGATTCCTCTACCTGTGACCAATCTCCTTATTCACGTGTCCAAGTAGGAGGCATCTATTAATATAATGAAGTCATAGATGTTTTTACAAAATGCATATAAAAGGTCAAATATTAGATATTTAACAATAATAAAAATAGCACAGTAGACGACAAAAGTCATAAAATCAAGTACAAGATAACTCTTAAGTACAATATAGCTCAAATACAGTAACCGAAAATCTAACATAACTCAAGCACAAGACATAGGGTATTTTGGCTAAATCTCATCTTCGTCACCAAGTAGTTCTTTGAGTATTTCTTCATCTATATTAATGTTAACATCTTCATCATTGTCCTCATCACTTTCATCACCGACATCATCCTCCTCTTCATCTTGGATGTCACCCACCAATTCATCGCGCACATAAGTCTCCTTATCTATGTTAAGCTTAGATAACGCAGGTGGGTTGTCATTGTTCTCCTCCTAAAAAAAAGCATCATCCACTTGGGCACACATGTTAGCTGTTGGCTTCATCTTAAGCACTGCCCACCATTGGCTTTTATCATTCTTCAGGCAAGGATAAAGTGTAAAGCATACTTATGTCACTTGGTATGCAAGCACAAAAGGGTCATACTTGGATATTTCCTTGTATGGTTGACATCCACTAGTTTGTCATGTTTATGGACATTCAAACCATTTACAGAATCAAACCAATCACTTTTGAATAGGATAGTTTTGTACATACGAGCAATTCCCAAGTTTGTTAGCTCAATAACTTCTTGCAGAATCCCAGAGTATTCAACCCCATCAGTTCCTTTGACAGAAACTCCATATTTCGTGGTCGATTTGTCCTTGCCATAGGAGTATGTGTGAAAATTGTAGTCATTAGTATAGTAGTGATCCCACTTACGTGTATGTTTTCTAGGACCTAGGGCAATAGATTTCATGAGGTCGTTGGTGATTTGGAATGATGACATCACCTAGAAATTTAAACAAATTAGATAAATATTCATATCCACATCAAACTTACCATCTCTTTTTCAAAAATTCTATACGTAACAAAAGCATGTATTATTACAGTGTCCACACTAAAGCTAAGTCCTACACATAGCAAAAGGATACTTACCGTTCAAAGGGCTTAAGTATCTCACAATTTGACAACACATACCCATGTGCTATATAAAAATCCCACTCATCCAAATAACGAACATTCCTTTAACTTGGTGCGTACGTAACATTGAAAGCAAACAAATTGGGAGCGTTCAGATTTGACTCAGCATGACCACATTTAGTCCCATTTCATCCTAAATCTCTCATCTTTACGTCAATACTTTCATCAAAATAGTTGGCACAAAAGTCTGCGATTTCTCCCATGAGGTATGCATTACAAATAGAGCTTTTGACACGAGCCTTATTCCTCACCTTTCGCTTAAGGACACCCATAAG